>PVJL010013675.1:0-31132 GCA_004026885.1 Lyroderma lyra
AGGTGCCCTGGGGTCAGACGCCGGGCCTCATACACAGAAGGTGCCCTGGGGTCAGACGCCGGGCCTCATACACAGAAGGTGCCCTGGGGTCAGACGCCGGGCCTCATACACAGAAGGTGCCCTGGGGTCAGACGCGGGGCCTCTACACAGAAGGTGCAGAATAAAGGACTGGAGTGCCTAGTTGCTGCTGGGGCACCCCGATGCAGTGCCAGCACACCCTCTCCGGGAGGACTTTGTTCCTGTCCTGTGCTCCCACACACTGTCCCTGCTCCTCCAAGACACCCCATGGCGGGTGGAGCTGGGGCTGCACTTTCCCGGCTGTCTCTGCTCTGGCCACAAGAGCCCTCCAAGGTCACCCGCAGTCTCTTCTGACAAGTCAGAAAGGACAACTCTGTGATCTGGAAGCTTCCCAATGTTAATGCTAAGAAGGACTCTGTTCTGTGTCACGCAGAGATGGCCCTGGTGACCTGATTGTCTCCGGGTTGTCCTCTTCCTAGAGCGGGTGGGGAGAAAGACGGAGGGAGCGGCTGCCTAGCATGTCTCAGGAGGAAGTGGAAGCTACGGTCTCCGGCCCAGATGAGTCCTCCAGGCCCGGTGCGCGTCGTGTCTGGGCTCCAAATGCGGTTAGAGGTGGCGAGAGCCCCGCATCGGGCTGCTCCCCACGCCTCGCTGCCGGCCGAGGTGGTGTGCCCGCTGGCAGAAGGCAGGGTGGCAGCAGGTGCTCTAGGCAGGGCCGCGGCGTCCCCGGGACCTGAGCCTTGGGAACGGCGGAGCTGGGCACTTTGAATTGATGCCTGTAATAACCACCGGGTAAGCAGCAGAAGGCAAAGTGAGGTCGTCGGGGAGGCAGATGAGAGCAGCACGCGTTGGGGAGTCGGCTCGGAAGGGCGCGCTTCCCCTCCCTGCCCTGGCTGCTGTTTAAACATATTTTTCCTTAACTTTCCCTGCTCCTCACTTGTGAGGGCGGCGGTCTTTCCCAGAAGGGGGTGAAAGGAAGGCGCCCCGTGCGCGCTCTCACAGGTGTCGTTTCCCTAAGGGGAAGCAGAGTGCGCGTTCAGGCCACGTTCGAGCCTTCCTGCCCAGCGCAGTGGGCAGCTGAGGAGGAGCGGTGCCAGCCTGCCGGCAGGCGGGGTCTGCTGCCCCTGTGCCCGCGGCACTGCCCCGCGGTGGTCTAGCAGGGTCCCCCAGGTCTGCAGAGGAGAGGGAGACCCGTCCAGTTTAGGCCTCAGTATTTGAATATTTGTGATCTGTCTGCTCCCGGTTTGTTTGCTCTTTGAAAATCCGGTGTGCGGTTCCCCGTGCCCTTGAGTTGGTGAAACAGTAGGAGTTAGAGGCCGTCCCGGAGCCCAAGCAGCAGCGTCAACACTCTGTTTGCTGAGTCGCCAGACAGCTGGGCTCTGGGATGGATAAAGGGACACAGTCGCTGACCTCTGGGAGCTCTCGCTGTGAGGAGACACGGCAGGCGGACTTGCAACCTCAGCTGCTGCCCTCCCCAGCTGCCCCCCTCCTTCCCAAGTCCCCAGATTTCTGGGGGCGGGGTGCAGAGATTTTAAAGGATGAGGATGAGCGTAGCTTAGCTTGGGGACCCTTCTCAAGCACGCTGCAGGGTGAGCTTCAAACGAGGGCCACTGGCGAGTCCTGCGCGTCGTGCGGGTTCCGCTCCGGCCTCCCTGAGCCGGGGCTCCTCTCGGGGCTCACGCGCCGCCTGCCGACGCACAGCGAGCCCGCACCATCCCCTGGCTTGCCGGTCCCTGCCCAGGGAGGCAGTGAAGGCTGAGTTGAGCAGCACGTTCCAGGTCGGCCTCATGGGAGCATGGTGGCCATCTCTGTGGCCAGAGCCACCTCATCTGGAGGCTGTGGCCCTAACGTCTCAGTCCCTGGCGACCGGCTGACCACTCAGCACTTCGCTCTTGCGCCTGCCCCGGAGCCAGCATGGTCCTTGTCAGAGCTAGCTCAGATCCCTCCACGCTCGCGATGACATCTGAGACTTCCCATGCCTTCGGGCCTCGGGTGGTCAAGCTCGTGCACTTGCTATTCCTTCTGCCTGGGCCCCGGTCAGTTCTCCCCACCTGCCCTCCCCGCACAGGGCCTCTCTCCAGCCTCCCTGAAGAGCTCGCCTTGCCCCTCTGCCTGCGGGGTTTCTTCGAGGTGGTTCACCTGCCCGCCATCGTGTCATCATGTCTGTGTTCTCTGGCAGCCCCGGTGGGGGCTAAGCCACTGCAGGAAGGGGCTTTGAGTGGCCGCTGGCCTTCCGGGCCGGGCGCAGTGGGTGCCCAGCATTCGGCGAGGGCCCCCACAGCTCTCCGTGGTGACCAGAGCTGCTCTCGCTTTGCACATCCAGCCCTTCTGCCCACAGCTCATCTGTTTCCTGACACGGGAGACACGGCTCTCTGCTCACTGCAGATGCTAACCTCGAATGTTTAAGGATATTTAAAGTAAAGGTTTACTGTGCTTTTCCCAAGAATAGGTTTTGGTGTCAATAAATTGGCAACTTGCCCACCTCCAGATTCTTCCTCTTCCATAAATTCATGCCTCTTAGGACAGTGGCCCTGTCACCCTTCCCAGGGTTGACACAGCTGGAGTTCATGGTCAGGTCCACATTCATTTTATTTTCTTGGCGTGGAGAGTTGGGAAGGTGGATGTAAAATAAAAAAAAAAAAATACTCTGATTCAACGTTGATAAAATACAATTCACGAGGCACGGGGGTCCGATGCTGTGAGACCAGACCCACAGATACTGGGACTCTGCCGAGAGCCCCCTCGCGTCACTGCCCCGCGGCGTAAGTGGACGGCCGGCGCCGGGCCCCGGAGTGCAGGCCATCACCGGGCGCCGATCCTGACAGGTGAGTGCGACACCAGTCTAGCCAGATCCCGGCACCTTCAGAATCACACGAGTATTGAGAAATCATTGCTGAAACAGCTCCATCAATTTAAATAGAATGAAAAGGCATCGGATCACAGAATAACGTGGTTCAGTACAATAATGACCACAAGCACCCTGTCGTCATGTCGTAGTCCTCTGGCCACGTGTTTCAGTGGACACAGGCTGACACGTTCTCTTTCACTCCTCAGGAAAACAGGGATTTCCTTAAGAGCAAACTCGATTTACATTGTGTCCTTCGGTCATCTGGACTGTCAGGTGTCGGCTGGAGGACCCTCGGGACTTTGAGTAATTGAGATGAAAGGGCACACGAAGGAAAGCCACCCACGAGCCCGTATTTGGGCGGAGAGTTGGTGAATGAATTCACGACACACATGCAAGGCCCCTCCCTGCTCCAGCGCCCTTGGGGAGAAAACGTGCAGATCCGTGTCTGAGCAGCGTCTGGGTGTTTCATTCTTGGGAACTCCCTGAAATGACGCACGGAGAAATGCTGCTGGTCCCTTGCGGGGGTTGGGAACAGGCATCGTCTGGACTTCCACAATGGAGAAGGCCCGTCGCGCTGCTGGGCCAGGGGACCCCTCCAGCAGGGGCCTCACTTGTCGGGTGAATAGGGTCTCCACCCGGAGGCGGGCCCTAGAGCAGGCCCGTGTTGACACAGCTAAGTGCTGGAGCCGCAGCTGGCAGAGGCCTGGATTATGTGACAGAGGGCTGTAGAAGGCTCCAGGCATCCAAGGAGCTGGTGAGGCTGGGGCCTGTCAACTGGCAACGGGAACCTCAGTGGAGCAGATGGGGTGGCCCACAGGAGGGAGCCCCATAACAAGTCACCTGATGCCCTGGCTGCTCTGCCGTCTCTAGTATGACCCCGGCACAGTCGACCCATGTGCACAAAAAGACTCGTGAAAAGCGCCCCTAACTGAGCTTTTCGGGTCTCGATTTCCAGGCTCAGCTCTGAGGAAGGATGGAGACTCTTGGATGTCCCCCTCGTGTGTTAAGCCAAAGCCGAGGAGGCGTTCCTGCTTCCGCAGCAGCTGCCTGCCCCGAGGGCGGCCCTGCCCGGGCCAGGCCCTGAGCCGCCAGCCTTGGCCAGCTCACCAGTCCCCAAGTCCAGGGGCCTGCCTGCAGTCTGCAGGATCCCTCTGGCTTTGCTCCACCTGTATATGCAGTCGGTCCTGGGGTCCGGGCACAAACCCTCGCTGCGGATGTTCCAAGGCAGTGGTACCTGTTGCAGGGCCCAGGTAGCTGCTTGGTGATAGAGGCCACTTTATCTTCTTTCTGCTGGGTCGTAATTAAAGGTCACAATCCAGATGATTTCAGAGCCACCGTGGGCTATTTCCTAGGGGACCTTGGGTAGAAAAGAGCTGTAACCTCACAATACCAAAATGGCAACTTTCTTGCTAAATTTTCTTCTAGCTTCAACAAGGGTACGGTCACCTGGGTAATCCCAAACCTGGGTGTGTCTCTTTTGAGCCAAGCTGGAGCAAAACTTTGTAGGGTTAACCCTCCAGAAATACTCTGCTACATTTGAGGCTTACAAGATAAAGCCAACCCCCATATGTGCGTGTGTGCGTGTGCGTGTGTGTGTGTGTGTGTGTGTGTGAGAGAGAGAGAGAGAGAGATAGAAATGCTGATCTTGTTTCTTGAAGGGAAAACGCTAGTAATTTGACTTGATGTAAGTTTGAGCTGTTGGGAAGCAGCTCTCGGCGTACCTTGCGTTCCTCTGTCACATCACGATTTGGGAAGGTCATCATGTCCTTACAGGCCATCAGCGCACAGTGAGCCGAGTTGGGAACCGACGCTTAAGATATAAAAGATGGAGGTGTGTTCTCCAGTTACCTGACTGGTTTCCGTGAGAGTCCAAGGTGTTTCGGGCCTGGCCCCTGGGCCGCCTGCCTCCCCAGTGCCAGGGCCTTCTGTGGGGTGTGCTGTTTGTAATTGCTCAACAGTGAGATGGAACTGGCAGGCAAGGCGAGGGCCTAAAAGGGACCCGTGTGTCCCCATTGCCATCCTCCAGGATGTCATCCTAAATTGCTGTACATCTGCTAATGAGGACATAGGCGTTACCTTTGTTTGGAGCAGCAGCATAAATTACCTCCTCTCAGACATCCCCTGGGCCTGTACTCCTGGCCAGCACCCTTTGCTTTAAGTTAGAGGGCACTGGGGACCGTGTCCTCGGAGGCCACATGCCCTCTGCTCCTCGAACGTGGGTGACGACTTGCTTAGGACAAGGAGTGGCGGGCTGGCTCTGTAAGGCGGTCCGAGGAGGGAATCGGGGGCCCAGGAGGCCACGCATGTGCAAGTGGCCCATCTGAGCAGAGAAGGTACTGCCAGTTGTCATTTCCTTCGACTTTCCACTCTGGTGCCCTCGTGGACACAAGGAGCTGAGCCACCATCCTGCCTGTTGGCACTTACTGTCCCTCTAGAATGGGGCTGTGCGAAGTCTAAAAGCCAGGAAACAGCCCCTCTGCACAGTGTCTTCACCTGTGTGTTTTCATCTAAATATTCTGTCAGGTAGACCAACAGAAGGGTGGCCCCTGCCCGAGGGCAGAGCGGGTCTAGAACCCCAAGCCCCTCCGGATGCTGAGGGCACTTAACGGCCACGAGCCGTTTCATCATCTGAAAAATGGCAGCCCTGAGGCTGCACGCTCCCGGCCCTGTGCCCTGCGTCGAACTTGTTCCTGGCACACAGTAGGTACCTGGGACACGTCTGTGAGCAAATGCATGTGACAGTGATTGGCAGAGTGGTAGGTAAGGACGCCCAGGCAGCCCTTGCTTCTCTGCAGTAACTGAAGGGTGAACCACTTTGATGGCCCAGATTTTGGGATCCCTAATTGATGGGTGGCTCTATGGTGACAGGCCTGGAGGGAGCAGCAGAACAAGCCTGGCCGGAGAGGCATTAAGACAGGCTTTGAGTCCTACCTCTTCCAGCTCGGTGGCCTGGCTCCGGATCCCAGGTGAGCAGGTGTTGTGGGGGCCTCCCCGGGAGGTGGAGTTCAGTGGCTTGGGGAGCCATAACCCGAAGGTCAAGCCCCTTCCGAACCAGCTGCTTCAGGATGCTTTAACAGGCCAGTGGGGTAAGCTGCAGCCGGTCCCCACGTGTTTCTAAATGAGACGTTATTCCCGAGGAGTCACCAAGTGTGGAAATGTGTGTTGTGTTGCTAATGGGGCACTCGTGGAATATTAAAGTGCATTTCTCCTCCTGTCAGCCTCCTGGGGGCCACTCTATCCTCTTGATTTTAGTCTGTCCTTACATAAAGAACCCCCCGGGAATTACCATTCCGTAGTACGTTTCTGAGTCGCCTTGGTGCTTCTGCCGCTGCAGTAGAGAAGTTCATGATTTACACTGGTGACGCTGGCTGGGTGACGTCCTTGTCCTCAGCGGGGCAAGGTTGGATGGCCCTCCCATCAACCTGACCTCCAGGCTGACGCCTTCTCCCAACCCCCTTATGCCCACTGCTGCCCACCTCAAGCAGAGACTTGACCCCAGTTCGTAGGGGATCGCTGTCATGGCCGCTCCGGACTGAGCCAGACCACTGCCAGGCATGTGTCATCACAGAACCCTCCCACTTACCCATTTGGGCAGCTGGGAAGGGATTTCTTGTTCCACTTTGCAGGGAAGGAAGCTTGGGCTTAGTGGTTATGTGACAACTGGTAAGTCCCACAGGCAGGATTTGAACCCTGCCCGCCCACCCCGAATGCCAGCACATGGCTCGGAACTGCCGTGCTGTGCTGCCCTCCCCAGGAGCTCCTTGGCTCTGACCATAGACTTGGCCTCCCAGGTTGCATCCATGTGACACGACCTTGAGCAAGCCACATTATCCATGCTTCAGTTCCCCCTCTATTTTAGGATCTAAGTGCCACCCTTCCTCCTTATGTGACTGAACACTCACTCCTGGGGACAAAGGCCATGGTGGAGAGGGTCAGATTTCAGGGGCCTGTTTCTCCTGCTGGGCTCTAGATCTGTGGCCTCGTCTCTGCCCTGGCTGCCACTGCTTGGCCCCATGTCCCTGGCCTGGATGCTCGGGGAGGTTGAGTAGCCACCCCAGCCCGTGCTTCCTGTGACTTCCTCATGACCGTACACTGGCTCCATCAGGTTGCCCAGGGGCCGTTTGCCTTTGGAGTTCCCTGTTCCTCCAGTCTCAGTGCAAGGCCCTCTCCAGCAGAACACCACGGCAAGGGAGGCATTCTGTTCCTGGTGTCCGGCACCCCACTTGACCCCTGGGAGCTTTGGGCCAGGGCCAGGGCCAGGCCCAGGCCCTTGCCTAGGGCGTCTTGCTCTTCCTCCCCATCCCCTTAACCTCCTTCCCACAGACTCAGATCAGCTGCTTCCTGGAAGCTTCCACTGACAAACCGTTTCCTGCTCCAAATTCCACTCTCTTCTCTTAGCGAGTGTTTTCAAGTTGCTTTATGCATGAGCATGTCTGTGCGATGCCCTCAGACTGAGCTGCTCCGGGCTCTGGCTCTGCACTGGAGACCGAGCTGAGGAACATGCAGATGGGGAAGGACCCGAAGATGGTCACAAAGGGATGTGTGAGAGGATGGGATGGGAGCAGCCAAGGACAGGTATGGAGGCAAATTAATAGTCTATTTTGTCTGGAGCACCCTGAGAGGGGCAGAGAGGCTGTAGTCACTCGGTCTCACACTGCCTTTGCTGTGCTGAGCGTAATCCCAGCTAATTATTCAGGGGGTTCTGTTTAATCCCGTTCTCTCCCAAATAAATGTAGGTTGCAAAAAGGCAGGTTCCGTGTCTGAATTTTTTAACATTGTATCTGGTTTAGCACAGCATCTGGTATAGTATACAGGTGCTGCACTGCTCTCGAATGAGTATGCGTTTAAATTAAGGTGCAGTAGATTGACACACACATCCACAGAATGCCCTAGCTAGTGGCTGCCCATGGTCATTTATTTTGGCCTCTGACCAGTGGGTCAACTGCATGGGGCACTGTCCGGGGTACTGCCCCTTCTCAGGTCCGGGTCCCAGGCAGACTCTGGGGGAGGGGTGGCACACGCACGTGGTTGGGTCACAGACCTTTCCCTCTCTGAGATGCAGCCAGCCTAGGCTTAGCTTGGAAACGTTGGGACTTTTGGTTCAGCAGGTCTGAGGAAGTGGGGAGCCCCCGTTAGCCAGGGAGGTGTCAGGAGCCACACACTCCAGAGCACCGTTCTGCTGCTTCTCCGGCCCCACGAATGCATTCTTGTCTCCGTCGCATCAGCTGCTTAATTTATGAGCCTGACGCAGCACCAGGGAAGACCTACTGTCCCGCCTGCAAAAACACAGAATCCCGACCCGGTACGATTCAGAGGCAGGCGATGCCGCCCTGCGCCGGCCCCCGGGCTTGTCAGGGAGCCTCCTGTTGGCCTTGGGCTTAATGAAACCTTCTGATTTATTTCTCAATTCATCATTTTTTTTTTTTGAAAAAAAGAAAAGCTTTAATAGAAGCTTTTAAAATCCAGAAGCTTTGGATTCCTCTGCTTTGTCAGGCAAAAGTGGATTCATTTAAGTGGTTTTATAAAAAAAAAAAATGCATATACTTAAGAAGGTTTCAAAAATTAGATTTTTCACTCCTTTCACTCCAGGAAACTAAAAGCCAAACTTGGGAAATAATTTTTCTAGTCGAGTGTGTGTATGTGTGTATTCATTCATCCAAGAAATGCTGCCGTCCCCTGTGGGCTCGAAGCCCTGCGCCTCCGAGTTTCTCTGCCTTGTGCTCTTCAGCTCTTTTCCTTCCGGCCTCCTGACTCGGGGGTCAGTGCAGGCTGCAGGTCAAGAACTTGCACAGGAAGAAGAGCCATCAGGTGGGAAGAGTTTTGGAAGATCCAGGTAAACACTGCTTTTCAAGATCTGGGGAGGCCAGGGCAGCCCAAGCAGTGGTCTGGGAGCCATAGGTTTGGGGAGCAGGATGGAGTCAGCGATGTTCATTGTTACTAAGGAAGGAAGCAGGCAGGCCTGTTGCTGACCAGGCCTGTCCCTTAGGCTGGGACTTGGAGCTGGGGTGGCCCCAGTGACCTGTCCTAGGCCCTCCACCCTCTACCCAAGAGTCTGATTCATCCAGGAACACACTGCAGCCTCCGGCCCGGGACTGACCCCCGCCTCGGACTGTGCATTGGAGTCTTGGGGTGTGTAGCCGCTCTCCGGTGGGCCCCTCACACTGGGCGCGGAGTCTCTAGGGCACCCCCTGTGAACACCATTCCCGCCCTCCCAGGCCCAGCTGCCCCATACCGCCGGAGAGGGGGTGGCGAAGGGAGCCCGGGCACCGTGTCCGTCTGCCTCCTCCGCTCTCTCTGGCTCTGGCTGGAAATCCCCAGGACAGCACAGATCTCGGGGTCTCCCCCTGGCTGGACGGCATCCGCTCCCCCACCTGTCAGCACAGAGCCCAGGCCTTTCCCAGGCATCACAGAATAGAAAGCTCATCTGTTTTCCAAGAAAGGATGCCGAGAGGGCCAAATTGAGTTAGGAGTGCCAGGAATCCAGGCCCGGCCCACCGAGTTCCTGTAAGGCCCGCCCCGCCTGCAGGCCCCCGGGCAGCCTGATTTACAGGCCTGCGGGTCTGCCGCCCGCCCCACGTCAGGCCTCGCTCCTCCTCTAAACTTTTAAGCCTCTGCCTTGTGAATGAGGCCACTGAATGTCTAGTGCCCGGTGCCTTTATACGAGGCTTTTGCTTCTTTCCCGGTTCCTCCATTAACACACCTGCTCCGTTGGAGACCGCCGCAGGCTCCCCAGGGCTCCCGAGGGACCTGTCACAGCTCTGGGCTCCAGGGAGTTTGTGTTCTGGGGAGGGGTGAGCGGAAGCCCTCTGTGCAGGTGCGTTCCCTCCTTGGGGCACCACCAAGCCCCACGTAAGGGACACGCGTTCTGTGCTGACGCTGTGTGGGGTGCTGGGGCCACCATGCTGACCAAGGCTGGCACAGCCCCTGAGCTCGCCCAGTGGGGACCAGAGAGCTGTGTCGGGAGGTACGAAGGCACACTCACAGGCCACCTCAGGGCCCACAGCAGAGCCCGTGTGGTTTAGGTGCATCGGGGAATGTCTGTCTGTGAGCAAGCAACGTGGGAGCTGCGACCTGGAGGGGGAGTGGCAGTAACCCAGGTGAGGGGGCAGGGGAGAGGAAGATGGTCCCAGGCAGGAGGAGTCGCCCTGTGAAGAAGGCACCCAGAGAGAGCATGGTGTGTCTCAGAAACTGCAGGTGGGGTGCAGGAAACGTGTGGTGGCAGGAGCGAGGCAGAGGTCGGCGGGATGGGGGTGGCACTGGCCACGGGCGCCTGGTGATAGCGAGCTCCGTGAGCGTGGCGGGGAGTTTAGGAAGGCACCGGGGCCCAGGCGGGCGGGGCCGGTGAGATTTCTGTTGCCCTGAGGAGAAGACAGCAGGGTGGCAAGACTGCAAGGAGAACTGTTCAGAGCCCTGGAGCTTGCTATTACTAACGTAGGTGACAGTTGGACCAGCATGTGGCAGTGGGGCTGGAGAGAAGTGACAGGGTCCAGAGGTTAAGGAAAGGAACCTGTAGGACTTGGTCATCAATTGGACACGGAGCGTGAGGCCCAGAGGAGAGTCAAGGACACCTCCAGGTGTCCTGTCTGGGGCAGGGGGCTGGAGGAGACAGCATTGAGTGTGACGCGGGGCCTGGGTGAGTGCTGACTGCTGGGGGCCCCCGGGAGACACCCACCTGCACTAGGATCTCTGAGCGGAAACCTCAGACTCGAAGTGGGGCCCGGGAGATGGAGTAGATGGAAACCGCCCAGGGAGAGGCGGGGCGGCGGTGGGGCCACAGAGAGCCCGCCCAAGGCCCCGCGGTTAAGGGGGACAGAGGCAGACACGCCACACAGTATCAGAAAGGTCCGCGTCAAGGGGAACTTCTGCTCGTCCTCACAGGTGGCGGCCGTGGGCACGGGGGGAAGACATTCATGGCACTGGCCTGGCATGACCAAGGCAGAGAGAGAGGGAGGCTCCCGGTCTGCCTGGGACCTGGGCTGGAAGGGGCTGTGTCAGACGTAGCACCTCGAGGGCCCTGCTCACCTGCCTGTGACCTCCCTGCTGGGCACCCCATAGTGAAGGCCTTCCCAGCCCGTTTGCAAGGAATGACGCAGAGATTCTTACCCGGAGTCGTGTCAGCAGCGCTGCCGCCGGGGAGACAAAACGTGTTCGTTGGAGGAGAATCCTTTCTCCCAGGCCTGCCTGGCTGCTTCCGAGAGGACTAAAGGGGAATAATATTTTCCTAATCTAAAAGAACTTTACCTTTATGCTTGACTGAAGCACAGACCACATTTGTCCCGGGAGCCAATGGGAGGCCGGGGCTTGAGTAATCTATGCAAAGGCCCCTCAGCTGCCCTGCATCCATCATCCCAAGTGACAGAATTTACATCATTAATCATTGGCGGTAATAGAAAAGTCATTGGAATAGGATATTGTCACAGGATAAATGTCTCCCAATTGCATATAAATGTCTCGGCTTTACGGTACTGTTTGTGCTCGAGAAACACTGTGGCTTCCAGTCGGTGTTTATCCGGCGTCGAGAAACCATCAACACCAGCCCATCCGGCCTCCAGGCTCTGCTGAGGACGCCTGGACTTCCCCTCCGGCCTCAGGCCCAGGGGCACCACCCGCATCTCGCCTCTGCCCACACTCCTGTGGGCAGAAGGAGGGAGGCAGTTGAGGCCCCGCGAGCTAGAAAACGCGAAAATTCCAGTAATCCACCATGTCACCCCAGGTCGCCTGTCATCCTGTGGCCGGAGGGACCTGCACCCTCCTTCCTGGGCGGCCCGGAGGAGAAGAGGATGTGACCCAGGCTAGCCTTGCTGGCAGCCACACGTGCGTCTGGCTGCCGAGGCGTGGTGGCTGCCGATGGCCACGGGCTGCAGGGGAGGCCCGGTGAGCCGGCCGCCGAGAGCAGAGCGCTTCCAGGCCCCGTTACCATTTTGGGAGTGGAGCCCACAGCGGCCGTTCTGGGCTGGCGTCTTCGTGTTCCGTGACCTGAAAACACTCTGTTTTGGGGAAGCGCAGATCTGCTGATACCTTATTCCGGAGGTTTGTGTGTGTCTGTCCGCGGCCAGCCAGCCCCCGGCCTCGGCCGGACGGCCAGGCGCTCCCGGAGCAGGCCGCGGGCTTTGCTGGCGTGTGTTCGCGCCTCCAGCTCTCCGTCCACTCGGCGCTCTTGGAGTCCTGGGGGCCCAGCAGGCGCGAGCCCCAGGAGCGGGGTGGGGTGCCGGAGGCCGGGGAAGGAGCCCACTGCCTTCGCTGGAAGGGGCAGCTCGGCGGGACCGGCGGGCTGCGTCAAACCCGAGGGCAGGGCTTGGCGGGCGGAGGGGCAGCTCCTAAGTCACGGCCTTGCGGACGCCGGAGCCGTCCAGGGCCATCGGCCCGGCTCTTCCCTGACATTGGACGACACGGGCTTACATGTCTATTTTGACCACGTGAGGCCGTTATTATTTCATACATGGGGAAATATTTTAACACCGGCAACGTGAGAGGGGACGTAATTTCAAGATGCAGAACATGGTTTCAAATGGAATAAATTTAGCTTTATGAAGAATTTGGTCCATTATACCTGTTTTTTCGTTAGTTTGTTTGTTTTCTCTCATTTTTTAAAAAAAGGCTGGCAGAAATCTGTCCCTGATCCCCAGGGCCCTCATTTTAGCAGAAGGAGGAAGGGTTCTGGGAAGGGCCCCCCAGCCCTCGAGGCTGTGTATCCTTCCAACTATTCCTGGTTTCATAAAACATCACCCCAGATAGAGTAAAATCATGTGTCACCACCTCGCCTGGTCCTGGGGACCGACTGGGCTTGGGGTCTCAGTGCCGTCGTCGTCACACCAGCTCGCCTTGGCCTGCCCCCCGCCCCCTGTGTGGCCCGCCTGATGCTTCATGGGGCCCCAGAGAATGGTGGAAGCTGTGGTGCCTTTGGTGGATTCGTGCGGTGTCATCATTCAAGGGGGGTGTAGCGCCCCTGGATTGCAGATGTGTGGTGGAACCACCACCTGGCTCCCAAGCTCCCCGGAGAGCCGGGCTTTCGTCTGGGGTGCTGAGACCCCGACAGCCGCCCCCACGTGGAGGACAGAGGAGGTGGCTCCGGCAAAGGTCCCTGCTTGCACATCTATGAGGTAATAAATTTCATGGATAAGGTAGATTCCATCAAATAAGTATCAATTAAGCTCTTTTATGATCATAACCGAGGTGATGAATTGAAGTCAATCTAGGGAAGAAACCGATAAAGAACGGAGACTGAGGAGAGCGGCAGGAGCCTGCTCTTTACCGGAAGGCTGCCTCCCACCTGGTGGAGTGCGTGCCGTGTGCAGGTGGGGGTGCAAACCTGCGCTCCCGAATACCCACGATAGATCGGGGGTGCCCCGTGTCACTCCAAGACCACCGTGCAGGAAGGGGTGAGCTGACCCTTAGTGGGGGCCAGCGAGCGGCTGGCTTTTGGTTCTTGGGAACAGAGGTGCTCTGGGGTGGCCTCTAGTTAAGGAGGTCTCACGCAGGGACCTGGGCAGGTGAGGAGGACTAACAGGCCATCACATAGCCACGTGGCCAGGCCCTGGGGGAATGGCCGTGGCCCAGTCCCAACCTGGTGCTGGTGGCCCGCGACGGTCTCTGTCCTCAGGCCTGGCTTGTTCTAGGTCCAACGTGTCACGTGGACGGGGTAGGTGGGCAGACAAGTAGGTGTGGACCAGCCGGGGAAGCGTCTCGTCTGCAAGAGGGCAGCCACGCGGGTTGCTCTCTGTGGTGACGAGCTGGGCAGCTGGGGCAGGAAGACGAGGAGGACCTGTCAGCCGTCGGTCACTGCAAACCAGGTGCCCCGCCTGGGGTCTGGCCCGGCGTCCCGCCGAACGAGCTAAGGCTGCTCCTCCGTGCCCCCCGGCTCCCGTGGAAAGCGTCCCTGAGCAGCCCTCGTCCCTCCCCAGCCCCCGCCTTCCCGCTGGCTGTGTCTGCTCCGCCTGTCTCCCTCCTTGGGTGGCGGACACCCCAGGGAGTTCAGTGCTTTGAAACACCTGAGGGGAGCCTACTGGTTCCCTCGGACTGACAAGCCCCGCCCCCGGGGTCCCCCACATCGCCCGCCCCTGCTCTGTGCGTCCCGATTCCGCGGGGAAGGAGCGTGGGGGCCCGGCGTGACTGCCCAGCCCGCAGCCCCTCCGCTCGCGGTTCTTCCGGGGCGGCGGGGCTGTGTCCCAGGTGTCGTGTCCCAGGTGTCGTGTCCCAGGTGTCGTGTCCCAGGTGTCGTGTCCCAGGTGTCGTGAGCGGGCCCGCGGGGGTGCCTGTGAGCGCAAGGCGGCGAAGCACCCGTGATGGGCCAGGTACACTTCTCGGTGTTGGGGACACCCTTCGCTTCCCCGCGGGACTGCCCAGAGGTCACGTTCTTTCTCTCTGAGTCACCGACACCTGCGGAGTTGGGTGGAGCATTGTTTATTCCGCAGCTCTTGCCAAAGGGAAGGGGGAAAACAGCTCCCCAAGGCACAGACCCCGCCGAAACCAGGACCCCCAAGGCTGCCAGGCAGGCTGGTCTGCGGCCTCGGGGCGACCGCGTGTGTTCACCGACAGGAAATTGGAAGCTCACCCCGGATCTGTAACAGCTTAGCCAGGCCTCGGGGCACACGGTGACTGACCCATTCATGTGGCAAGTGTTTATTTACCACGTGCCAGGCACCACTCCCGCGTCGGGGTTAGCCAGGGTGAACCCCGGGGGCAGGACGGGATGGGGTGAACCAGGGGTGAACCCCGAGGGCAGAACGCCTGCTTTCCTGGAGGCTTGCTTCTAGCCGGGGGACAGGCAGCAGACACCAGGAGGACGGGGCGGGGGGTGGGGACAGAAGGCCAGCTGCTGGGGACGGGGCGGGTCGGCACGGCCGGGCTGGGCTAAGCGACACTGCAGCAGTGCTGCCCCCTCCCCGGCGGGGCGGGGACGCGGGGCTGCACAGGGGTCGCCGCTGGGCACGCGGCCCTCCGACGTGTGCGGAGGTGGCGGGCCCCCCTCCCCGGCCTGGCTTGTCCCCGCCGCCCCCCGGGAGTCCGCGCTCCTTCTCTGATCTGGCCGCCTGCGAGGAGGAAGCATATATTTAGACTTTCCTGTACTTTCCGTGGTAACATCGCTTTATTCCTGGTGAAGAATGAGGAAAATGGGTCAGCTGTATTTACTAAGAAGCGCGTTCCAGCTCCTTTTCCGAGGCTATTTATAAACTTAAAAAAAAAGGGAGCTGAGTTTTTACATCTCATTGGCAGCCGGGGCGCCTGTGAACCCCCTTTGCATTTCTGTGCGGGGCATCCGGCACGGCGGACTCGGAGCCCGGCAAGTAGGGCACATGGACATCTTGCAAATAGTGATTCTGATGGACTCTGGCAGCCTGAGCTCGCCTTTCGGTCTCATTTGCCTGGGTGTTGTCTTCATGTGACATAGTGTGGCTTCCTGGTGTCCGCTGCGGGAGCCACACGTGTCAGGCCCTGGCCGTGCGGGGCCCTTCGCGGCTCCGGAGCCTGGGGACTTGGGGCACCTGCTTCGGAACCTGCCCTTCCGTGGAAACGGGCCACGGGGCTGCTCCAGGGCCGGGCCTGCTGGCTGGGCCGTGGCTCAGCTCACTTTCTGCCCCCATCCCTCCGTCTCTGACGCCTTGTCCTGTGTGTCATGAGGTCACGTGTTCACTCGCATGTGGAGAGAAATTGCACCTCCTCGTGCTCTCTGAGTGGCCTGACCTTGCCTTCAAGAGGAGGGCTGGGTCCTAGAGGTTAGGTCCAGGCTGGCGAGTTTAATCCCATGGCTCTCAGCAGCCCCTGGGGTAACTCCATCTCTGCCTGGCTGTTTTGAGTCCATGTTTAGCCTTTCGGAGCACCCCTGCCCTGCCCGCCTCTGCGCCTTGGGGTATGGGGGCTGCATCCTTGTGACCTAGTGGTAGTTAGGGGAGAGAGTCCCTGTGCTCGGGAGCTCCTGGGGACACTCTTGGGTCCCTACTGCAGAGAGGCTGGATTGCTGGGTCTCAGCAGCCATTGGACCTCCCAGACTTTGGGTGAGGAATTCTACATAGATGGAGCCCACCCCACGTTTATCTTCTTGGTGTTCCGAGGCCCCTCACAGAGAGGTCTCTCCATCTTGACCATCAGCTTTTCAGCTCCCTGGTCAAGGCTCTGAACTGCCCTCAGCTGATGTGTGTGCCAGGTGGAACTGTGCGCGTGCACGTGTGTGCGTGCATGTGTGTGTGTGCATACATGTGTGTATGTGTGTGTATGTGTGCATGCATGTGTATGTGTGTGCGTGCGCGCGCGTGCATGTGTATGTGTGTGCGTGTGTGCGCGTGCATGTGTGCATGCATGTGTGTATGTGTGCGTGTGTGCATGTGTGTGTGCATGTGCATACATGTGTGTATGTGTGCGTGTGTGCATGCACGCATACATGCATGTGCATGTGCATGCATGTGTGTATGTGTGCGTATATGTACATGCATGTGTATGTGTGTGTATGCGTGCATGTGTGTGTGCATGTGCATACATGTGTATGTATGCGTGTGTGCATGCACGCATACATGCATATGCATGTGCATGCACGTGTGCATGTGTGCATGTGTGTGTATGTGTGCATGTGTGCATACATGTGTGTGCATGTGCATACATGTGTGTATGTGTGTGTGTATAAGAGTGAGGCAGTGGGCGGCTCCTCCCCGCACTAGTTGAACAACCTGGTTGGGGTTGCTTGTCTCTCTGTGCCCCCCGCCTCCTATGGGTCTCACGTTGATACTGAAAGTGTAACAGTAACCGTAATGACAGTCACCCCTTACTGCTTGCTTACTATGTGCCGAGCGGTGTCTGCACCCTCTCTTGTATGAGCTCCTGTGGCAAAGAGGGTTGTTGGGGCATGAAGTACGTTGTTCAAAGTCGGCGCTCAGGAGCGCACCTGGCAATCCAGACTGTGCGCCCGGCCGTGAGCTCAGTGGGGGTTACTCGTGCTCTCTCATCTCCTGGTCTGTGTTGGGAGGGGCTTTGGGCCAAGTTTCCAAACTCGGAGAAGTTCCCAAACTTCGCTGGTTCTTGGCACCCCGAGTGCCTGCCTGACTTTTTCCCTGACATTCCTAAACTCAAAGGAGTACCTAATAGTTTTCCTTATTAAGTAGTTAGAGCCAAACACCTTAATAAACATTTGAGTCCAAACAACTTAATAGCTGCTTGAAAGTTACAATACGCCCAGTTTTTTATTTCATTCTTAAATAACCAAGTGGCTTACTAGTGGGCTGGCTGTGCCCGTTGGGCGCTGCGTGGCTTTTCAAATCCAGGAATCAGAGTGGGAGGGACTTGCTTCTAATCTCAGTGACTGTGGCATACACAGTGCCATGGGGACGTGGCAGCCTCCAAAGGGCTGTGGGCTGATCTGGTGGTGACACTGTCAGCTGCCCCAGGCTGGAAGTTCCCCTGGGCGACGGTGTGAAGCACGGCTCGCTTCCATCTGTGAGTTAAATGCCCTGCAGGCCTCGTGAGTGTGGGGGCTCCCCAGGGTGCCTCGTGCATGGTTTGGGAACCATGTTCCTAGAGCCTGTGGCTTTCCCCTCGCTCCCCAGGAAGGAGCTCATTAGCCCTCAGATTCTCAGACTCCGAGTACCTCTCTGGGGGTTGGTTGGGGGCAGATGACAAGGACCCCCTGTCCCTCCTTCTTCCTCCCTCTCCTCCCCTCCGCTCCCCGTCTCTCTCTCTCTCTCTCTCTGCAGGAAGGGGTGGGCTCCAGGCTCCTCCCTCCTCCTCCTCCTGGGGCTCGAGCCTCACGGTCCAGCCCAGCCGTCAGGGGGTGGAAGGGAATCCCCGGTGATCCGTGTTCTCCAGGACACGGATTCAGAACACCCTCCCCCTCTCAACAAACTGCTTTCCGATTGGCGGCCAAGCCACCGACACCAGCAGAAGTCCCGCGTGCCGCTGGGCGCCGGGCACTCCCTGTGTTGCCTTGTTGGGTGGGCTCTCCGCCGGCAAGTCCTGAACCCCGCTGCTTCTGGGCAGGGGTCTCCCCAAACCACTAGATTTACAACTCAGGGAGTCTGGGAAGGTTTTGAAAATGCTGTGCCCCTGGGCAAGAGAGAGGAGCAGGGGTTCTGCGCCTTCCGGTTCAGCGTGCAGGCCGGCTGCACACGGGGCCGGCAGGGCTGTGCCCTGATAAGCAGGTGCGCCACCCCAGGGCCTTGGCTCCTGCTGCTCTGACGCTCGTCCCCGGGAAGATGCCTCTGGCCGCTCCGGCTGCGCCCCCAGCTGCATGCCACCGCCACCGCGCTGTCCCTCTGTCCCTTCCAGGACCCCTCAGCACCTCTGCACCCGCCTTTCTGCCACCTGGAGCCCTCTGTCTTAGCTGCTCACTAGCCTGGTCTCACTTTAGATGTCACTCCACGAAGAGGCTGGCCCCGAGCCTGTGTAAAGAAAGCCCCCAGCTTTCAATTCGAGCTCGGCCCCGCGGAGGCCACGTGCGTGTTACTCAGTGCTGTTCCCTCGGCACCCGGCCCTGGGCCTGGCCCTCCCTGGGGACCCGGGAAGCACGGCTCGGCGCAGGAACGCTCCCGGGAAGTGTGGTTTTGCTTTTTGTCTTAAATAGAAGGGACTTTAGAGGGTCGCCAACTTTGAGTTTTGCCAAGTAAGACTTAGAAGAATTCCAGCAACCGTATAGCGTCTGCGTTTCGGGGGGTGGGCAGCTGCCAGGACGTGGTCTCAGAACAAGGGACCGTCCCTTAAAGGACTTAGGATAAATGCAGCCCCTGCGCGGTCCCCTTTGCTCAGCTCCCGGGGGACAGATGAAAACGCTCGTGAAGTGACCTGAGCCCGTCGGGGAGCACGTGGGACACTCCCATTGGCCCTTTGTGTAACTTAGTAACCTCCCAGTGCGTCCTCGTGTTGCTCCGGTGCCACTTGTCCCCTCCACCGAGCTGCCGGCTCCTGGTGGGGAGCCACGTTTAGACCCAAGTTGCTTTTGCACATGCTGCTCCCTGTGCTTCGGACGCCCCGTGGGTCCCCAGACCTGCGCCGGGCCAGGTTCGCCTCCCCTCCCTGCTGGCTAACTCGTGACATTGCCGTCACCTGTCCGCACGCCGGTCTCCCCAGCGGAGGTCCACGGGACAGACCCCCCACCCCTGGTCCTCACTGTGCACTTGTACCCTAACCCACCGCAAGTGACGCCCCACGAGTACGTGGCCGGGACCGAGCTCAGGCTGCAGCCCCGGGTACGCGACGTGGAGCGCTCAGTAACTGAGCTTAATTTCTCTCTCAACCCTGCATTGCACTGGCCTCAGGCACCTGAATGCATTTTATTCCGGGGGTTCTCAGCGGACTCAGAGCCTCGCCCCTATCCATCACCTGGTTTGTGGGCGTGTAAGGAGTGGGGGAGGGGAGGGGTCAGGCCTTCAGTTACTGCCATTCCCTCAGGCCCCTGGCTGTCACCTCTTTGTCCCCATGCTCAGCGTGGGGGATGCTCGGGGCCTGCCTCAAGGCTCTGCATCACCGGTGGGTACGGCCCTGCTCCTGCTGTTGCTTGTTTTCTTTGCCTTCCTGGCACATCACACCTGCACACACCTGCACACACCTGCACACACCTGAGCCTCCTCGCACAGCGTCGGGGCCCCTGTCAGCAGACAGCTCCACTGAGGCCTAATGGACCCGGAACAAACTGCCTGTGATCAGGTGGCACAGCTGGGTGGGCGTGGGCAGCAGCGTGGCCACCACGCCCAGACTCCCGGGCGTGCCCTCGAGCCCCCGTGTAAGGCCTCGCGGGGGTCCTCCCCGCCGCCTCCCCGGGCCACCTTCTGTCCCGGCAGGTGGTTTGCATTTCCAGAGCTTTCTGTCCTTTCTGGGGGGAGGCGGGGCTCTGCCTTCTTTCCCTCCGCGCGATTATTCGTGACTCCTCCGTGCTGTGTATCAGCGCCTTTCGTGTGGCCACCGAGTCGCGTTGCATCGTGTGGGACGGTGTGTCCCGTCACCTGCCGATGGCGTTTGGGCTCTCTCCCGTTTTGGGCCATCACAGCTGAGGCTGCTGGGAACATCCGTGTGCCAGGCCCCGGGCACGCGCTGCTTTTCTCGCGGTCACCCCGAGGATCGGAAGGGCAGGGTCGCGTGACGACTGCCAGCGGCTTTCCCAAGTGGCCGCCGCGTGCTTCTGCAGCCCCACCGGCAGGGCACGGAGCGTGCCAGTCCCTCCACACCCCCTCCAGCCCCGCCTGGGGTCCCGCGTGTCCCCTTTAGCACGCTGCTGCGTTCGCCGAGTGTCACGCAGACACGTTCTCGGAGGCCGAAGCAAACCTGCCCGGTTGTCTGTGTGACAATAAAATGTGAAAAGTCTGTTCTTGGAGTTATTTCTACACGTTCTGTTCAGACATGTGTGTGACCGTCAGTATTTAACAATTCGGGGGTGACGTTAGGACTGTCATTGCGAGTCATCTCGGGGTAAACGCTGCAGCCGCTGGCGCCTCCGGCGAGTGTTCTCGGGGCGCACGGGAAATGGTTCATTGCCGCCACTCTAATGGGGGTGTCCTGGTGTCCGGTTGAGGTTTTAATTTGCACGTCCCTGGTGACGAATGCTGGTCTTGCACTTACATGCCACCCCTTTCTTCCTGGCGAAATGTCTGCTCACATCTTCGGTCCATTGCCAAAACTGGGGTGATTTGTGTCCTGATTGAGTGTTGAGAGCGCGTCTGGGTTCTGGAGAAGGGCGTCCAGCACGTCCACGCTTCTCAAAGGTCCCCTCCCGCCCGTGGCCGCCCCCGCGCGCCTTTGGAAGAACAGAAGTTCGTCTTGATGAAGTCCGGGTCTTGGTTCTTTAACAAATAGATCTGATTTGGGGGCTCCAGCGAAGCAATTGTTGCCTAAGCCGAAGTCACCCATGTTCTCTGCTGTGTCGTTCCCCCTCAGAGTTTCATAGATCTTAAGCGTAGGCCTGTGATCGTTCTGAGTTTGTTTTTGTGCTCGGGGTGAGGTCTGTCCCCCCGGCACGTGGGGTGCATCGTTCCGGGCTGTATGTGGAGTGGCCTCTGCCTTCCCCCACGGGCCGGCCGCTGCCCGCTTTGCGCCGAGGGGCTCGTCGTGCATGTGAGGGCCTGGCTCCGGCCCCGGCACCCGTCCCCAATCGGTCGTCTGCCCGCAAGTCAGCACTGACGGCCTGGACCCCGGAGCGCGATCCCGAGTCCGAGGGGCTGCGGAGCCCGTGGCGTTCGCTCCGCCGCGTCTTCTGCCCCTGCGGGTGGTTTGGCTGCGCGGGTCCTTGGCGTCTCCGTGGGAACCGGCCCCCGCCGCTCACCCAGGGCCTGCTGGGATTCCGATGGGGACCGAGCCCCTCATCGTGTTGCCTGTGGTCCTTCCTCCTGGAGCCATCGCCCGGCGGCCCCCGGCTGGGAGAGCCCCCGCGGTCCGTCGCAGGAGAGGCCGTTGGTGTTTGCAGAGCACTTCTGGGGACACTTCGCACTGACCTTAGGGCTTCAGGATGTGATGCTTTAGGCTGAGCTGGGGTCCCTGCAGGAGACTGCAGATGTGACAAATCCCAGCATGCTTGTAGACGTTTCCATTGCTGGTCCCGGGTCAGGGTTCGGCGAAGAACCCGCCTTCCCCCCGGAACGTGCAGGCGGCGGCGCCTCCTCTCACCCGCCCTGGGTCACCTGCCTCAGGCTCTGCGCCCAGGTTCCACAGGGTGAACGCACGGCCACCCTGTGCGGAGCCTCAGGTGACCTTGGGAGCAGGCACCAGGCATGAATGTCCTTTCTGGAACATTCTTGGGCAGAGGAGAGAGAAGACTTGGTGGCGTGGCCCTGCCTGGGCTGGCCACGTGTGCCTGCGTGTTCCCGGCTGTCAGGTGAGCTGTGGAACCCCTCACCCCCTTCCGGGGGCGGCTTCCAGCCGGCTGAACCTCCCTGTGTCCCGCAGGTGCCTCCTCGTCCCCACGTCCCCCACGCCGGCTCCCCGGTGACGGTGTTTGGCAGGGGACGGGGTGTCGGAGGGAAAGGAAGGGCTACGAGGGAGCGCAGATGTGGCGCTGTGGCGCGTGGGCTTCCTGGGGACCGCTGGCTCGGCGCCGCCCCCGGGGAGACGGAGCTGTTAAACTGTGAAAATAAAGAGGCAAACCAACTCCTTAGGCCAATCGAAAGCACTTAGCTCAGACGACAGGCAGCGGGGCCCCGGGTTCCCCTGCAATGTGCTCTGGGGCGGGAGGCAGGCTGCCGGGGACTTGAACGTGTGGGGGAAAAGTTTGCAAACACTGCAAGGCACCTCGTCAATAATGCATGAAATTCAGGACTCGTAAAAGGGAATCGTGGTGAAAATCTCCCCAAGTAAGGTTTTATTCTAGAATTGGATGACAAATGCCCCGGAGCACCGGGGATCCTGTAGGTGTGGTATGCTGAAATACCCCCCGAGGCAGATACATTGTCACATAACAAAGTATCAGGAAACCAATCAGCTGGGAGCTCCGGCTCAGCGGTTCGGAGGCAGAACGCTCTCTCCTCTACGAGGCCAAGTAACTCTTAATTCCTCCCGGGAGATTTCACATTAAAATGTGTTCACTGCCAGCTGACAAAGGAGGCGAGTCCAGATTTATTACCCTGGCACCTGCAGCAGGAACATGACGGATGACGCAAGTGTATTTAATTGCCACTCGGTGCCACGTCTCTGTCTGCGCCAGTCACGGGCCGCAGCTGTTGGCACGGGCTCTGCGTGGCGTCCACGGCGGCTCTGCGGCGAGGGCTGCTCTGCCCCCGCGACCGACGTGCGGGGGGACGGGGCCGCCACGCCCGGGCCCCGCCGGACACGCGCGTGTGTCCTCCGCGTGTGCGCTCCGCTGCGCCCGGCGCCCCGCCCGCCGCCCGCGTGGGGTCCGGCGTCCCCGCGGCCTCTCGGAGCCGGGACGGGCGGCTCTCCCGCCGGGTCTGTGGCGGCCCGGCCGACCGCGGGTGCTCACGTTCTCGCCGGAAGCAGGGAAGTCACGGTCGGTGGCCTCTCAGCGGCGAGGAGCCCTCCACCCCGGCAGGACCCTCTCCTTCGGCAGACGGGGACCCCACGGAGCCTGGAGGGCAGGCTCATCCCGCAGGGCGGGGGTCTGGGACCGGAGCCCCCCACGTCCCCGTGGCTTGTGGCTGTGAGCGTTCCAACGACTGGGGTGATGAGCCTGAGCCTCCGGATGACGCCCGCAGCATTGCCCTTCTCTGTGCCCTCTGGTAGAACCTTCTGGAAAACGGAGCCCTGGCAGAGCAGGAGCCCTCCTGCTGGGCACAGGCCGGCGGGAGTCTGGGCCATTAGCCGACACCTGAGGTGACGCAGCTTTCACAGGAGCAGCCCGGACACTAGGCCGCGTGCGCCGTGGCCACCTGCGGCCACCGCTCGTGCCGGGAGCAGCCTCTCCGCGGTCTGCGCGCGGCGGGGTTTGCCACCACGTGGTGGGGTCCCCCCAGGCGGTGAAAGGCGCTAACGGTGGGGGTGCAGGCGGCCGCCACGCGACGACACGGGGCGTTCCTGGCGGGGTCTGGGGGGGCCGGAGGCGGACGCCTGCCCACCGGGCGGGAGGGGCGAGGGGTCCCGACGGGGAGCCGGCACGGGCGGGGGCGTCTCCTCTGACCTCTTTGATGCATGAGGATGCGGATCGCACCTGCTGAGCTGCAGCCCCGAGGCCTGGGGGAGGCGGGGGCGCAGGCTGACGGATCCGGGCCACCCCGGAGAGCGTCGTCCTCGCCGCCGCCACCGCCACCGCCACCGCCGCGGTTCCCGTGCCCACGCCCGCCGTCATCACCTTAGCCACCTGCTCCGGGCCGGGCCCAGGGCTAAGTCTGACATTCCGGCGGGTGACAAGCCCGGACTCTGACTCGCAGCTTTCCACCTGGGCGGCTAAGTGGACGGAGCGTACGTGTGAGCCCACGGGACAAAGGCGGGAGAGGCGAAGCAGCTCTGCCCTTGTCAGGGACAGCTGGAGGGTGTCGACACTTTGGAATGTGACGCCTGATGCTCGGGACTTGCCATTCCGTCACCCACTTAGCTCTGGGGACTGGGTGGCCCCAGAAGGCTGGCTGGTGGGGGTGGGGGTGGCCAGAGCTGCGAGGGGACACGGAGGAAACACTGTGGGGTCCAGGCCCTGAGGACTTGGGAGAATCCTGGCTGCTAGTGCACAACCCCAGGGGAGATGCGACCATTTTTGCCACTGGAGTGGGACCGGGCCAGGGCCTTGGAGGTTTGGCTGGCAGGCCTTGCTGTGACAGACACAGAACCATGCTGTCCTCCCAGGTCTCCTGAGCGGTCGCTGCTGTCCCATACAAGCAGCGTGGCCCCGTGTCTGCCGTGTGCCTATGCTGTTGGTGTTGCTTGTTTTCAGGGGCCAAATCGGAGCAGATGGGGCCTCGCCAAGTGGCCCACACTCTCATCCCACTCTGGCCTGGTCCCACAGCCTCCAGGAGGTCTTCCTGGCCTTTCATGACCTTCTCTGGCACCCAGTGACCCGGGGTGGAGACGGGGGGCTCTGGGTTTGAGGTCGAGTGTCTCCGAGAGCAGCTTGCAGCAAGTTACGTGCCTGCCGTACGCCAGGCGCCGGGACCCAAGGCTGGGAAAACCCAGGGAGTGGTGGTGGCTCACAGGACTGTCCCCCTAAGATCACATGTGCTGTGACCGGGCCCTGGGGCCATCGGGACTCACGGTTGTAGGCAGAGGAGCAGGCGTGTCCATGTGGAGGGTATCAAAGGCCGAGGAGACAGAGCACATCATGACCGGCTCATCAGGGCAACGATGGGCAAGAAATGAATACTGGCTTTATTTCCGAGCGACGCTGATGACTCCTTTCCACATTAATTTTTATTAAGCATTTTATGTATTATTCCAAAACCACAGAGTATGCAGAGGCAGTTTAGAGCACATTATGGGTTGTGCGCTTTGTAATTATCATATGGCCTCAGTCCAGAAAGTAGAAAAGAAGTAAGCACGGTTGTTTTCCAATCGGAGGAAGTCACCATGGTGATGTGTAGAGGGACACTGGAGCCACCGGCACCGCCCGCAGTCTGGACCGAGGACCCAGTGCCACCCACTGCACTGGTCAGCAATCCAAGGACTCGAGAGGTCATAGACGTCAGGGCTTTGCTGGTGTGATGTGGGCCATGGTGGGTGGGCAGAGAAGGCCACGGCGGTGTCCACTCTGCACCTGTCACCGTCGCCTTTGTCTCCTCATCACCCACTGCTTCCCGCGCCCGGGCCCGCCAGCCCCGCCCCGCCCGCTCAGGTGCGTGCCAGCATCCTGACCTGGGGTGTGTTGGTCCCCTTTCCCTTCAAAGGAGCCCACTCAGCCTGTCCGAGCAGGGCAGGGCGGGTTCCGCCGTCTGCGTCACTGCCTCTCTGGGGACGTCCCCCCAGGGGTGTCTCACAACTCTCAGGGGCTCCCAGCAGCGACTCCTAAGTCCACTTCAGTTGTTGGGCACGGCCACTGGGCACGGATGGCTTGAAGCCGCAGGACACCGTTGGGAGACCGTGGTGTCCCCAGGAGAAAGAAGTCCGCCAGCTCTCGGGCGCTCTTGGGGTGCACGCAGACCCAGCTTTCCAGCAGCTTGTCCCCGATCCGAGGTCCTCAGAGGTCAGAAGCCACTGTGTCCCTTCATGGCCTGGAGCGTGCAGGGACTGGATGGCTTCCTCTGGCCCCCGCACAAGCGGGCCCTGAGGTGTGGATGTGGGTGCCAGTGGTTTGTGCGGGAGGTGGCAGTCGGCACTGTGGGCTCAGGGACGGCGGGGGCACATGCAGTGGCGTGGTCCCACTGGGGTGACACACCGGGGGCATTGAGTCACCCTCTCCCGCCCCTCACGGCGGGGGCTCACTCCTGGGTGTCAGTGGCCCAGCACTTCTGAGCGGCCCTGCGGGTGGGCCGAGCCTGGCCCGGGAGCAGCGGTCAGGTGCTCAGAGTGGTCGTGGTCTGCACGTGACCTCCGGCCGGTGGTGGCCATGCAGACGTCTCGGACCTCCCTGTAACCTTCCGGGACAGGCGGTGCCCGAGATGGGCCAAAGCCAGGGGTGGCCTCTCGGGCAAGGTCCCTCAGGCGTGGCCAGGGCTTCCTTCCAGGACTCCAGAAGGAGGGGCGGGAGGCTTGAGTCCCGGTAAATTCGGCCAAAGAGCCTGAAAATAAGAAGGCACGTGCCAGAGATGGACAGCAGGAGCTGGCCTTGTCGGAGCAGGGTGGCCGAGGGGCGAGCAGGGGGCTGCGCTGCCATCTCCCGACGGCCTACACACGAGCAAGCCCACCTCATGCCCTGATTCTCTTTCACCTTCTTTTTTGTTAAAATCTTATTTCACAAATGCTTTTCTGCGTGTTGCAAGAGCTGTTCACAGCACTTCCCCTCCGTCATAATTGGCCCGTACAATCCACCCTGTTCAGAATTTTTAATCAACTGTGGCAAATTGCCCCAACAATTTAAATAACAAGTATATGAATGAATTTAGTATTTTAATATTACAGTGACATTAGCCTTATATATGTACTTAGCAATTTCATGCAGTATTACAATGTTATAAAATATTCCTCCTCATTTGGCTGGTGGAGAGGCCCTGCAGTGGAAACCATGGGGTTCTCGTGTGCCCAGCAGAGACGGGCGTGAGCTCAGCGGGACGGGACAACCAGAGGCCCCGGGCCTGGGGCCGCCCTGCTCCCCAGCGGTTCCCGGGTGCCGCCCTGGGCAGGGTCTGTGTGTGCTGGTGGGTGGGACTTCAGTGGGGTGGCCTGGAGCACACCCTGACTCAGAGTGGGGCCAGATCAGGTCAGGGACACCGTCAGTGGGCACCTGGGACGTCTGCTCCATGCCGGGCAGGGCACAGGACAGCGCCTCAGGCAGAATGACCATGTTAATGCAGGTGGACTCAGCCTTTCCGGCTTCCAGTAGTTTCCGTTGAAGGCCTCCAAAGGGCCAGGCAACGTGCTGGCCACTCTGCATCCAATCTCCCTTGTCAAGGTCACAGTGGCCTGGCTGTGGCTGGTCTGTCCTCACGTCACTTGTCCCACCCGCCAGCCACACTTGACACAGCTGACCCCTCCTCCCTGGATCAGCCCCTGGTGTCCTCCCACCTCGGCAGTGGCTGCTTCACCGGCTCCTCTGGAGGCCTCGGGGCTCAGAGGTCCCCTTCTCCCCCACAACCCGCTTGGTGCTGTCACAGCCCGGAGCTTTCCTGCTCCTGAGGTGGAGGGCAAGAGGCTACGGGGTGTGACAGCTGGAGGTCAGGGTAGTGCGACCTTCGTGTGCCAGGAATAGGCGGTGGGTGCCGCTAATGCCTTCCACGCTCCTAACTCATTTCCTACCTCCGCGCGCCTCCCTGCAGCCTCACCTCAACTCGGCGGCCAGCGTAATTTTTCAGAAATTCTTTTTACACTAGATCTTAGCCAAAAGGCCAAGAAGCAATGGAAAACTATTTTTATCTGTGGTAAAACACACATCAACATTACAACTAAACTACAGAGCAACCATCATTGAGAATCATCTGAAGTTCGGCTGAACTAAATCCCTACAACTTAGGACACACAGGAGAGCCACCTCGAGACTGGGAGGAGGGGCAGAGACTCATAACGAGCTAGTCCCACACCTGCATGTGACTGTTAATCGGGGGATATCTCAGCTACAGAGGTCCCCCCAGAGGAGTGAGGGGGGAGTCTAGCCCCACACCAGGCTCCCCAGCCCAGGGTTCCAATGTTGGCAGAAGAGTCCCCATAACTTCTGGCTGTGAAAACCAGCAGAGACTGTGGCTGACATGGAGGGCTGCTGGAGTCCCAGGTGTTCCTCTTAAAGAGCCCATGCTCTGTAATCAGAGCCAGTCCTCACATCCCATCAGCCAAAGGGCTGGTCCCTCCTACTGACATGCAAACAGCAACCAAAGCTCAACTACAACAGGAGGGCACACACAATCTACACAAAGGACACACCTGGAACGCTCAACTCTGGTGACCAGGAAGACTGTGCCACTGGGCCCCACAGGACACCTACTACATAAGGCCACTCTACTGAGACTGGGAGGCACAGCAGCTCTGCCTAATACATAGAAACAAACACAGGGAGGCAGCCAAACCGAGAAGACAAAGAAACAGGTCCCAAATAAAAGAATAGAACAAAGCTTCAAAAAAACAACTAAACAGAATGGGGACAAGCAATCTACCAGACACAAAGTTCAAAACGCTGTTTATAAGGATGTTCAGTGATCTCAAGGATAACTTTAGCAAAAAGATATGAGACATAAAAATCAAGATGGAAAACATAAAAAAGAGCCAGCCAGAAATAAAGAACACAACAGCTAAAGTGAAGAATGTACTAGAAGGAATCAACAGTAGATTAGATGAAGCAAAGGATCAAATCAGTGGTTTAGAAGATAAGGTAGCAGAAAACAACCAAATAGAACAGAAAAAAAAAAAAGAAGAAAAATGAGGATGGTTTAAGGGGCCTCTGGGACAACATCAAGCGTACCAATTATTTGCAACATAGGGTACCAGAAGGAGGAGAGAAAATGAAAGGAATTGAAAACCTATTTGAAGAAATAGTGATGGAAAACTTCCCTGATGAAGGAAATGGATGTACAAACCCAAAAAGTGCAGAGACTCCCAAACAAGATGAACTCAAAGAGGCCCACACCAACACACATCGTAATGAAAATGCCAAAGGTTAAAGACAGAGAGAGAATCTTAAAAGCAGCAAGAGAAAAGCAGTTAGTTACCTACAAGGGAGCTCCCATAAGACTGAGCTGATTTCTCAACAGAAACTTTGCAGGCCAGAAGGAATTGATTGGCAAGAAACATTCAAAGTGATGAAAAGCAAGCACCTACAACCCAGATTATTCTACCCAGCAAAGCTATCATTTAGAACAGAAGGACATACAAAGAGTTTCCCAGACAAGAAAAGGCTAAAGGAGTTCACCACCACCAAACCAGTATTACAAGGAATCTTAGAGGGACTTCTTTAAGATGAAAAGAAAAAAAACAAATAAAAAGAAAGAAAAAATATGAATAATAAAATGGCAATAACTACATATCTATCCACAATTACTTTCAATGTAAATGGAGTAATAGCTCCAGTCAAAAGATAGGGTGGCTGAGTGGATAAGAAAACAAGACCCTTCCACATGCTGCCTACAAGAGACTCACTTCAAATCGAAAGACAAACACAGACTGAAAGTAAAGGGGTGGGAAAAAGATAATTCATGAAAATGTAAACCAACAAAGCTGAGGTAGCAATACTTATACCGGACAAAACAGACGTTAAAACAAAGGTTATAACAAGAGACAAAGAAATACCCAGGAATTCTACTTCTGGGATTGATCCAAAGAAACCCAAAATGCTACTTTGGGGGTACGTGTGCACCCACATGTTCACTGCAGCCCTGTTTACAACAGCGAAGATACGGGGGCAGCCTGGGTGTCCGCCGATGGATGGATGAAGAGGAGGTGGTGCATGTACACAATGGAGTACGGCTCGGCCGGGTGTGGGCACGGGCTCTGGCCACCTGAGGCGGCGTGGGCGGACCTGGAGGGGGGTGTGCTGAGTGGAGCGTGTCAGACAGGCGGCTCTTGGCTAGGCCCCAGCCGAGGCTGCTTCGATGCTGAGCAGTTGGTTCCGTGCATGCAGATCGTCAGTGGCAGGACCTCCCCTCAAACCAAGGCGTTTGGCCCCCAGACTGCACCTCCTGTCCCTACACCATGGGCCTTGAAGATGATCAAGGAAGTTCATTAAAGGGAAACAAGAGTGGACAAAGAGCACTCCCCAGCAGGCCAGCCCTGCCGGTCCCGTTGCTCCCTGAGATGCGTCCTCCCCTCGCTTTGGTGTAGCAGCTGCGGCGAGAGGCCGGATCATCTTCCAGGAGGAGCGGACACCTGCTTGTGCGATCGCCGGCCTTTTCTGAGAGGTCTGACTAATCCAGTCCCTGTGACTAATCCACTCCCCGACTTTATCTTTAGAGTGCTGCTTAATTGAAACGGGTCACATCGTTCCCATTTCAGCCCCACACCTGGAAGTCCCCGGGGGAGGGCGGGGAGGGGAGTGGGCAGCGACGGGCTGGCACCGCTGGGCCTCAGTTCCCAGGGGCTGGGGCCAGGTCCCACATGGGAATGGCAACCTCTTCTGCTCGTGTCACCCCAGACTTTGTTTGGATGCTCGGGGCAGTGCCGGATGCCATTGGGACAGACAGAGGCAGGCGGTCCCCTGTTTACAGACCTCATGGAGGGTGTTGTGGGTGAGAATTCCGGAAAGAGGACGGTGGCCTCTTGGTGGCTTTCCTTTCCTGTTCCATCCCACGAGCCAGTATTTGGCTCCAAGATGACAAAGATGCCCGAGAGCAGGGACAGGGCCGGCAAAGCCGAGCAGTGCGGTAGACGCGCAGCCGGAGGGGCTGCCCACGCAGCCAGCCCTGCACACGTGCCCCGTCTGCGGCCGTAGGGCCGGGCGGGCAGGGCCTGGGCCCTGGAGGCTGACCCAGGAGCTCGCTCGCCGTGTGACCTGCAGCACGTGGCTTAGGGGTTTTGACCCTCAGTTTTCTCATCTTAGAGCTCACTTAGTCCAAGTTTATTTTTCAAAAGAGGGTACTGGATTTTGGAATCCTCCCCAAGCTACGGGATGAGTAAGTGGCAGAGGGCAGGGCAGTGGCCCTCGACTACCCCCCACGCTCTCCTTTGCACACACGCCTCATTGCTGAGAGACCTGTGGAGGCCGTCAGCTCTGGTGACATCTGGGCAGCCCCCCACACGATGGGGTGTTATATGTTATGTTTACATTGCAGATTGGGGGTGTTCCCTTGGCATCCAGGGCTCAGAGCTTTGGGTCTCTGAAAGGACTCCATGTGCCTTCCATGCCAGGCTCCCTCCAAACTGTGTGTCAGCATAGACTGGGGACAGTGGGCCCCCAACCTCAGTGACTGGAAACACAGCAGGTGATTTCTCACATCTGCATCAGGCGCGGGCAGAGGCTGGCTCACTGGTCTCTCAGGGACCTGGCATCCCTGTGCCAGAGGGAACACGAAACTCCTGGGGATCTTGACCTGGTTATTAAATGTTCCAGCCAGAAGCGATGTGCTACTTTGCAGCTCACTGGCCAGAACTAGTCCCTTGGCGCCCCCGCTGATGGTGGGAGAGGGTCCATCCCGCCACGTGCTGCAGAGAGGGAAAGTGGGTCCCAGCAGCAGTGAGGACAGCTGCAGGGAGGAGCCATGGGACAGGGCTCTACAAGGGGGAGGGGCTCCCTGTCATGGGCCTGTCCAGGAGGCAGAAGTGTCCCCGAGGGCCTGTGCTGGCCCCCTGCAGAGCTCTGTGTTGTCCCTGGTGAGGAAGAGGCTGCAAACAGGGGCCCTGCCTTCCCAA
>PVJL010013676.1:0-31224 GCA_004026885.1 Lyroderma lyra
TTTTTTTTTTTTTTTTTTTTTTTTTTTTTTTTTTTTTTTTTTTTTTTTTTTTTTTTTTTTTTTTTTTTTTTTTTTTTTTTTTTTTTTTTTTTTTTTTTTTTTTTTTTTTTTTTTTTTTTTTTTTTTTTTTTTTTTTTTTTTTTTTTTTTTTTTTTTTTTTTTTTTTTTTTTTTTTTTTTTTTTTTTTTTTTTTTTTGTTATCCTTACCAGGTTTTGGTATTAAGATAACGTTGGCCTTATAGAATGATTTGAGAAGTATTGCCTCATCTTCAATTTTTTTGGAAGAGTCTGAAGGGATAGATGTTAATTCTTCTTTGAATGCTTTGTAAATCTTCTTAGTGAAACCGACTGGTCTGGGACTTCTACCATTGGGAAGGTTTATGGATGATTGTTTTGATTCTTTTTATTTATTTATTTTTACTATTGATTAGTCAATTTAGATTACACAGTTCTTCTTGTTTCAGTCTAGGTAGACTACATGTTTCTAGAAACTTGTTTATTTATTTTGGATGTTTAATTTGATGACATTAAGCCCTTCATAATATTTTCTTATGATCCTTTGTATTTCTGTGATATCAGTTATTTCCTTTTATTTACAATTTTTTTTATTTGTGTCTTTTGGATTTGTCCTTTGGTTAGTCTAGCCATGGTGGGTCAATTTTAATTATTTTGTTCAAAGAACCAGCTCTTTGTTGCAGTAATCTTTTTGTATTGTCTTTCTTTTCTCAATTTCATTTAGCTGTGTTCTAATTTTTATTATTTTTTTCCTTCTGCTGACTTAGAGTTTTTTCTGTTCTTTTTTTTCTAGTTCTTTAGGATGTTTACTTGTGATTTTTTCTTGTCTCTTAAGATAGGTTTCTAATGATATAAATTTTTCTCTCATTACTGCTTTCACTGACTCTTAATTTTGATACATTGTATTTTCATTGTTATTAGTTTCTATTATTTTTAATTTAAGGAGAATGGTTTTTAATTAAATTATTGGGGTGACATTGGTCAGCAAAATTACATAGGTTCCAGGGATAGTTTTTTATCATCTATGTGTTGCATTGTGTTCTCACTACCTATAGTCATTTCTTTGTTTATCACCATATATTTGAATCCCCCTTCCTCCTTCTCTTACCCCCTCCTGGCTTTCCTTCTGGCCACTACTAAAATATTGCCTGTGTTGAAAATTGTTTTTTTTTTTATTTTGAATTGTTTGTTTATTCTATTCTTTAGATTCCACATACAAGTGAAATGAGATGGTATTTGTTTTTCTCTGTATGACTTAATTTACTTAGCATGGCATTTTCTAGTTCCTTCCATGTTGTTGCAAAAGGTAAGATTTTATTTTTTCTGGCTGAGTAATACTCCATTGTTTAAATATACAAGAACTTCTTTATCCAATAATTTATTTTTGGGCATTTAGGTTGTTTCCATACATTGACTACTGTTTCTATGTATTTTTAATCTCTTATTTTATTTCTTCTTTGAACCTGTCATTTTTTAATAACATGTTGTTTAATCTTCACATATATGTGATTGTTTCTGCTTTCTTTTTGTAGTTGATCTTTTATTTCAAAGCTTCATGGTCTGAGAGTACTCTGGGTATGATTTCAATCTTCTTGAATTTGCTGAGGCTAGTTTTTGTGTCCTAGCATATGGTCTATCCTTGAGAATGTTCCATGTGCACTAGAAAATAATGTATAGTCTTGTGTTGTGTTGTAGGATGAAGTGTCCTGTAAATGTCAGTTATTTCCAATTGCTGTAATGTATCGTTTAAAGCTGATATTTTCTTATTTATTTTCTGTTTGAATGATGTGTCTATGGCTGTTAAGCAGGTGTTTAGGTCTAATATTATAATTGTGTTTTTGTTAGTTTCTCCTTTTAGATCTCTTAGTAATTGCTTTGTAAATTGTGGTGCTTCCTGATTGGGGGCATATATATTAAGTAATGTCATGTTTTCTTGTTGTTGTATTCTTTCTTTTATAATTACTAAATGTCCATTCTTGTCTCTTGTTACCTTTATTATCCTGAACTCTCCTGAGATATTATATGGCAACTTCTGATTTTCTCTGGATGCCATTTGCTTGCAGTACTGTTTTCTACCTTTTCATTCAGAGTCTGTGTTTGTCCATGTGGCTGAAGTATCTCTTGCAGACATCATATAGATGGGTTTAGTTCTTTAATCCAGTCTGCTGTTTTGTGCCTTTTTATTGGTGAATTCAGTACATTTACATATTTATTCAAAATTTTATTTTTATTGCATTTTACATACAATATTATAATGATTTCAGGTGTACAGCACAGTAATGAGTCATTTATATCACTTACTAAATCCTCATTCTGATACATCTGGTTCCCTTCTAAATACCATACATAATTATTAATATTACAAAGTTATTGACTATATGCCCTATGCTGCATTTTATATCTTTGTGATTTTTCTGTGATTATAAATTTGTATTTCTTGATTTCTTCTTCTTTTTTTACCCACCCCTTTAGTTCTCCTCCCATCTTTCAAAAAATCTAGTACCCACCTAACACCACACAAAGTTACTACAACCTTATTGACTATATTCTGATGTTATACTCTATATCTCCTTGATTATTGCCCTGTCACAATCAAACTAAATTTCTTCATCCCTTCCTTTTATTTTACCCATCCTCCCACCCCTCCTCTCATCTTAAAAAAAATCCCTCTAACATTCCTTGTAATACTAGTTTGGTGGTGATAAACTTCTTTAGCTTTTCCTTATCTGAGAAGCTCTTTATATATCCTTCAATTTTGAATGCTAGTCTTGCTGTATATGTTATTCTTGGTTATAAGTCTTTGGTGTTCATCACTTTAAATATTTTTTGTCATTCCCTTCTGGCCTGTAACTTTTCTGATATGAAATCAGCTGATAGTCAAATAGTGTCTCCTTATAAGTTACTACTTGCACTTCTTTTGGTGTTTTTAGATCTCTTTTTCTTTAACTTTTACCATTGTAATTATGATGTGTCTTGGTGTGTTCCTGCTTGGGATCATTTTGTTTGAGGCTCTTTGTCCTTCCTGGGCTTATACGTCTATTTTTTTTTCACCAGGCTAGAAAAGCTTTCAGTCACTATTTCTTCAAATAAGCTCTTGATCCCTTGCTTTTCCTATGCACATTCTAGTAGGCCTATGATGCTAATATTTTTATGGTTGTTATCGTCCCAGAAGAATCTCAAAACAGACTCATATTTTTGGGTTCTTTTTTCTATTTAATGTTCTGATTGGGTGTTTTCTCCTGGCTTTTCATACAAATCGCTGCTTTACACTTCTACTTCATCTAGTTTGCTTACTTTTATTTCATTCTTTATCTCAGTTAATGTAATCATTGTCTCTGTCTGGTCTTTCATAATGGTTTGTATGTCTTCCTTTATGCTTGCTATCTTTCTGTTGAAATTATCATTAAGTTTCCTATGCATTTTTATAATCGTTGCTTTGAGCTTTGTTTCTGATGAGGTATCTGTCTGCATCTATTTTACATTTTTGTCTGTCATTCAGATTTCTTTTGAGCTCCCTTTCTCTGGTTTGTCATTTTGGCAGCTTCTATGTTTTTAAATATTCTGCTTCTTAACTCAACACTCACTGCTGAAGTTTTTTTGGTGTTCACTGCTAATGCTGGGTGGACAGAGGTTTGTGGGGAAGAGGTATTCATGTTTTTTATTTCTTTGGGGGGCTGCAGGGTCACACAGGAAGTTTGGGCATAATTATGCCTTTCTCTTCTTGGTTTACCCCAAGGACTCTCCTCTGAGCCTTGGGGTCTGTTTTGTACACTGGTCTCTCAGATCATGCTGGTTTTGGAATGAGAAATGCACCTACAGCACCCTCTCTCCTTCTTCTTCCTAGCCTAAATGAGTTCACTTTATGGTTACTCACTGCCCAGTTGCTCCTCCTCCTTCTGAAACTGGAGTGAAGTCAGATCACTGCATTTTTTGGACCCTGTGTGCATCTCCTGGGGGCCAAAGTGAGGTCTGCTTGCAGTATCTCATGTCCCTGGGCCTCCTTTCTTCTGTCCTTCAGAGGGAGTGAGGTCCCAAATGCTCTACTGCTGTCTTTTTTCTCCTTCCTCCCCCAGGACTAGAATGCCAAGAAGGGGCTCCCATGTGGCCTGCATCTCTGCATGTCCCTTTTCATTTCTCCTTTGTTTATTCCTTTGCCAGCCGGCAGGTACTTTAATGGGAGGAGCAGGTTTCTTAGCTATGATTGTGTGTTGCATAGAGAGTTATAGATGTTTTATTAGTTATAATCTCCAGGGGTAATTTTGAGGTCCTTTTCACACTGCCATTTTGTTGCTCCCAATCCATTTATATTTAGGATGATGATTGATATATGAGGATTTCCTGTGGCTGCTACTTTCTCATTTATTATTTTGCTGTTGTCGTTGTCCCAACTCTTCCCCATTTATTTTGACATTTTGTTTCAGGTCCAATAACCTCCTTCAGTATTTCATAAAAATTGAGCCTTGTGCTAGAGAATTCCCTTAGCTTCTGTATGTCTGAAAAGGTCTTTATTCCTCCTTCATCTAAAGGATATCCTCCATATCTAAAGGATAACTTTGCTAAATAAATTATTCTTGTTTCTCTCTTTTAGTATTTTGAATATTTGATTTCTCTTCCACCTGGCTTGTACAGTTTCTGCTAAGAAGTCTGATGATAGCTTGATGGGCTTTCCTTTAAAGATTATACTTTCCCCTGACCTGGCTGCCTTAAGAATTGTTTGTCTTTGATTTTTGACATCTTCAGTATAATTTGCCTTGGAGAAGATCTTCTGGAGTCCAGCTATGTATGGGTCCTTTTTTCTATTTCAATTTGGGGTTTCAGATCTTTCCATAGGTTTGGAAAGTTCTCATCCACTATTTGTTTGAGTAAGTTCTCTGTAGAATTCTGTTCTTCACCTTTTACTATTTCTATTATTCTAATATTGTTTGTTCTAATGGATAATTAGTTAGTTAAATAGTCAGATAGTTTATGTAGAAGTCTTTCATTTCTTTTCACTATCAAGCCCCTTGCTTCTTCCTTCTTTTTTTTGTTTCAATTTTCCAATCTTCAACATCACTAATGTTTCTCTTTCAATTGATCAGCCTGGTTCCCAATAGTAGTTAGTTTATTTATCAGTTCTTTTATTGTGCTGTGTATCTCTAGAATATCTATTTGATTTTTATAGTTTGTTTCTTAAAATGTTTTTGTTTGTTTTTTGTTTTTTTTCACAATTTTTTTTCCTGAGATCATTTATCTGTGTCTAGGTACTCTGCCCACATTCTTTCAGCTCTATTAGTGTCTTAAGAACTGCGGCCGTGTATTCTGTGTCACTTAGATCATATATTTCCAGATCAAAACATCCCTTTTCTGGAGATTTTTAATTTTCTTTTTAAGTGGCTTTGGATACTAAAGTACTCATTGTATTTGATGTGTGTCTTTTCCTGGGCATCTGGACTTCTTCCCTGGCAGATATAGAGAGGTCTTTCTTTCTCCTCCCAATCAGTGCCACTGTAGCTTCTTACAATATTTTCTATTGGTTATTCAATCTTCTATCTCTGGGAGCTTTCCTGCAAAATGGGCTTCTCTTCTTTTGATCCAGTTGCCTTGGTCTTGATGTGTCTCTTTTTGTGGAAAATGTGATGGGCAATGGTGTGCTATGTCTCTGAGATCATTGCAGAAAAAGGCTACTGTGTCTCTATTTTGCAATTTCCCTGAGCCCTACTGCTGTTTTCCAGAGGTGCAGGGTTTGCTGAAAAGGTACAGGTTTCTTTGCCTTTTTAAAACTTCACCTGGCTGGAAAGCAGACACTAAGTGGAGTGGGGAGGGGGTGAGCTTTGGAAGAGAGTTAGGGGAAGCAGCCATGCTCAGTGTCTATGGCTTCTGCCAGGGGGTGGGCACAGTGTGGTTCATGCCTGCTTTGTGTCCTGGGGTCACTTCCTTGGTTCCTGCCTTCACGGAAGCAAAAGCCTGTTCATCAGGTATGCCTGGGTGGGCCAGGCATGGGCTGGGCATGCACTGCTGGCTCTGCCTTTCTCTTTTCTCCTGAAATGGCATTTCACTTAGGACCATGTTTTATTCTGGTCAGCATTTACATGGCAACCAGCTTTCAGTTTCAAACTTACCCAGAGTTGATTGGTGATCACAGTGATGTGTTACAGTTGGGGTCCTATTTTTGCCCAGGGCAGCTCAGATCCTTTGTTCAGCCTCTAACTTGCCCTGGGTTTGTGACACTTTGGTTGGGGCCCTAGTGCACTGCCAGTCAGATGGGGTTTTAACTGGGATATGGTCTTCCAGGGTTTCAGCTGTTCTTGACTCTGTACTTGTCATTTCTCGACCTATAAGAAACCAGGGATCATGTTGCCCTTTTCCTAGTATCCCCAGACTCCCACCACAGCCCTTCTTCTGCCATCCCCAGGTTGCAGTCTACAGCCTTGTCTCCACTCTGTTCCCTGTGTCTTCTCCCATTCTCCCCCTTTCTCTGACCCTCAGGTGCTTTCTTGTGATTTGCAGATTTCTCAGCTGAGGCTGTGCCACTCGGGATCTCCCCTGTTGGATTGAAGTTGTTTAATTGTATTTTCCAGGAAAGGTTTCACCATCATCTTAGGTTTCCCTTCTCCAGCACATTCTTTTTTCTTGAAACTTTTGCTTCTTTTTCTCTATCCAATAGAGTTTATTCCAATTATTTCTTTATTTTACTGCAAATTTGGTACAATGGCACTGAGAAAATTTGTAGAATGTTGCAGAATGTTTGGGTAAGTATATGGGTATGTCTATTTGAGTGTGTAAGGAAAGGGGAGAGAGAGACAGAGAGAGAGAGATAGAGAAGAAGAACAAGAAGAACAAGAGGAGGAGAAGAAGGAGGAGAAGAAGGAAGAAGAGGAAGAGGAAGAAAATGAATAAGAAGGAGAAGAGGGAGAAGAGGAAGAAAGAAAGAGGGAGAGAGAGTGGGGAGAGGAAGATGAATATGCTATCTCTACAGAGGCAGGCAGACAGGTCTGCATTAAACTTCTGACTCTTGTTTTACTATTAGTAAGTCTAAGGAAACCACTTAAACTCTGTGACACAACATTTTTTATCTGTAAAATGAGAATAATTATGGCAACTATTTTACACAACTCTTTTTTGTATTAATCAACAAATACTTTTTGACAACATTCAACTGTATTTAGCACAGTTGTAGGTGCTAGAAATACAATAGTTCTCTCATGAAAGTACATTTTCATAAGGAACAAAAGAATTTATCAATATATGTATGGAAAGATTTAATATATTGCACAATGTCTGACAATTAAGTTTGCAAACTAGTCACTGTGCTCTTATGTTGGCAGCCCTGTACGATCAACTCAGTAAGGTTTCATAACCTTGGTATATCTATGTCTCACAGCTGTGTTCATGTCAATGTGTGGCAGTGACTTGCTGAGTTGAGTAGTGTTCATTATTGTGTGTTTTTATGTACTCTCACAAGAATGTTGGAGCTCGAATTAGAGCAACAAATAAACATTAAACTTTTGTTAAACTTGGCAAGAGATATGTTAGCTCAAGTTTATGGGGAGTGTATGTTAAATCAGGGAAATTTTAGTCCAACTTTATAAAGATAATGCCATGAAAAAAAGCAGCAGTATACAAGTGGATGAAATGTTTTCTGAGGGGGAGAAATTATCACTGATAAAGAGAGATGAGAGTGGCCAGTAATGAACAGATATAACAAAATCATTGCAAAAATTTATTGAATTGTGCATCAAGATTGTCACCTACCTGTGAGAAGCAGAGCAGACCAAGTAAACATTGTTAGAGAAACAGTTAGAAATATCTTAACTGAAAATCTTAGCATGAGAAAGGTGTGTGCAAAAATGGTCCCTTAGGAGCTCACCGATGAACAAATGCAAAGGAGAGCCAAAGTTTGCCAAGACCTATTGAGGAGGCAAGATAATGTTTTAGGCCATGTTATTATTGGTGATGAAACATGGGTGTACCAGTGCAACACTGAAAGAAAGCATCAAAGCACACAATAAAAGTCAATCAGTTCTGTATAACCAAAGTTTTGTCAGTCCAAATCAAGAGTCAAAATGATGCTGCCAAACTTTTTTGATATCACAGGAATTGTTCATTAGGAACTTGTACCAACTAAACAATCAACCAAGTTTATTATTTGGAAGTGCTGAAATGGCTGTGTGCAAAAGTTAGATGAAAACAACCTGAAATTTTTGTCAACAACTTATGGCTCTTGCATCATGACAATGTACCAGCTCACAGGGAACTATCTGTGAGGAGTATTTAGCCAGTACAGAAATAATTGTATTGGAACATCTTCCCTACTCACTTGATCTGGCCCCCAATGACTTTTTTCTCTATCCAAAGTAAAGGAAATATTGAAAGGATGACATTTTATGACATTCATGAGATCAAGAGTAATACAAAGATACCTCTAATGGTCATTCCAGAAAAAGAGTTCCAAAATTGCTTTAGAGGGTGAACTAGGTGCTGGTATTGGTGCATAGTTTCCCAAGGGGATTACTTTGACAGCGACCATAGTGATATTCAGCAATGAGGTATGTAACACTTTTTCTAGGATGAATTTGTGAACATAATTGTCAGAACTGGTATAATGATAAATGTTGTATGACAAAAGTAGGAAGGGTTAGAGATAAGTTGACCAGATGTACCATTTTAAATGGAACAGAAAATGATACTGTCTCATTTCAAATGGTACATATGGTCTGCCTAATGTATTACTGTGCTAAATTCAAGGTGTCGGTAGGCTGACCATACCTACCATTTAAATCTGGACAGTACCATTGTTTTTTGTCCCATTTAAAATAGTACATCTGGTCAACCTACTTAGGGAGTACTGGAGTAGGAGGAAGAAGGCCTGTTTAAGTAGGATGGTCAGAAAAGTTTTCTTTAATTAGATAGTATGCAAGCAGAAATCTGAAGGAGGTGAGGGGTAGGGCCATGCAGATCCTTGGAAAAGAACATTGCCATGGGAGAGTAGAGCAAATGTGGAAGGCAAAGAGGTGGAATGGAATGACACAAAGGGTAGTTTGGTAGATCATGTAGGCCTTATAAGATACTGTCAAGAGTTAGTAAAATTGGGAACCATAGCAGGGGTTTGATCAAGCTACTGGCATGGTGTAATTTTAGTTTTAAAAGGATTACTCTGGCTGCTGTGTTGCGAATAAATGGGTAAGAAAGTATAGAAAGAGGGAGGCTAGTAAGGAAGTGATTGCCATAACTTGGGAGAAAGATGATGAGAAATAGTATTGCAGAGGGTGAAAAGTAGGCATACCCTGGGTACATTTTGATGGCAGAGGTGATAGGATTTTCTGACAGACTAGATGTGAGCTATGAGAGAAGAAGGGAATTTGAGAGGACGCCACAGATTATTTTTGTTGTTGTTTCTTTATTTTGTTTTGTTTTTGGTGTGAGTAATCGGAAGCTTCAATGAGATAATAAACACAAGGAGCCTAGCACAGTGCCTGGTATATAGTTGGTGCCTAATCAATTGCTAACCTATCTAGATGATCCCCAGAATCCATTAGCCTATGTGTACAAATTGGATCACACCAGTGCAATAACCTACAGATTCCTTATTCTTGGTTCCATTAGCTTGGATTACAAGTCAACTCACCTTCACGTAAATTTACATTCAAGAAAAGAGCCGTTGGTCTATTGTGAGGAACCCTGGATCCTACTTCAATTCCACTACTGGCCTGTTGTGTGATCCCAGGCAAGCCCCTCAAAGTACTCACCAAGCAGGGTGTTTATGAACACAGTGTAATCTAATAACATCTGTACTACCTAGCTCATAAGGTGCTGAAGACAAAGCAAAATCAAACTGCCAATCAAGATTAATGGGAAAACATGTTGATTGTAAAATGGTTAAATAAATGCTCAGTTGTTAGCTGGTAATTTTCATTATAATGCTATTGCTGTGGAGATTTTAATTTCAGGTAGGAAAGATTGGGGATTTAAGTCTTTTTTTTTTTAGAATAACATACTTGAAGTTACTGTAGGTGATAATCTTTTGGTGCTGAGCATCTATCACCTTCCACTTAGGAGTTTCTGATATTTGTTGAAGCCATTATTAATTCACCTTTTAGCTATTCTCCCTTTAGGCTTAATAATTGTAACCCAAATACCCCTTTCCTTATATAATTTTCTCAACCCATTTGGTGATTCTAATTCTGGATGGCAAATAGCTTTCATCTCTTTGGCCAATTCTAGTCTATTGGTGGCTGCATGGAGTACTGATTTGAGAAGTCTTCTGAGGCCTTGCCAACACTCAGCGGTGAAGAATATCCTGAATCACATGTTTTGGAGGAATAAGTGGTGTCATACTCTGAATTTGAAATCCCTGCTTTAAGGCTTAGCTTGACTTTTTATTTTTCTTCTAACTTAGAAACTCAGAAGCATGCTGATCCAAGCTGACTGCTATGAATTTTCTTCTTGTTCTTTTTCATGCATTAGAACATTTTGCTAGCAACCCTCTTGTACATAATCCTTCACTTCTCCAAACTTTTACTACTCTGGGAGCACTGCACAGATATAAGCACTTTCAAACACTTACTTTCATATCCTTTGAGAAGTTTCTTGTGCATATAGAAGCTTATATTGATATTTCTTTTTAACACTAATGAGATCATATATGAAATATTTTTCAGTTACCTCCATTTTTTTCTTGTGTAATAATGTAGCTTGAAGCTTATTCTATATCAACACTCAATTGATGGACATTTACATGGTTTGAGGTAGGTATTTTTGTAATGATTTCTATTTTATAAATGGGCAAACTGAAGTGCAGATCAGTTAGTTATCTTGCCCAGGGTCACCCAACCAGTAAGTTGTCAAGTTAGGATTCAAAGTAGGTCTGTCTGACTTCAGAACCCACTTATTAAGCCACCAGGCTCTTCTGACATTGCTGATTAATTCTCAGAGGGGTTGTATCTCTGAGTTTCTACCTTGAGAAAACATGACATACTAATGTGTGTATTCACAGTTCCACAGCATTTTACAGTCTCAGAGTACTTTCACACTTACAATCTCATTTAATTTTACATTAATTGAGTTCCACTTTTGTGCTTGGCACTATTTTAGGCCTTAACATAAAATGATGAGTAAGATAGTGTCTCTGTCCTCAAGGCACTCATTGTGAGTAAGGGAAAGAAATTTGTAGACAATCAAAATACCAAACAATAAAAAAAATTCTAGTTCTTTAGACATTTATCTAACATGACATGTTTTAGTAATTGGTCAGTTAATTTTAAAAATTGATTAATGTGGAGAATCATAAAAATCATATATATGTTCCTGAAATTTTTTATTTCAATTTAAAGGTATAAGTTAAAAATGTTTGCAAATCAATCACAGCACAGAATCCTAGATTTTAATTTTTAAAATAATTTAGAGTTGCCTGATACACACTTAATTTGACAGCAATATTTTTAGTAAGTTTCCTTCCAAATACCAACTTTCATTTGCACTTACCTATTTTTTTCTTTTTCCTGTTTTTCCTTTTTGGTGAGAAGGGGTGTTAACATAATACTTAAATAAGTTACAAATTATAATTCAATGGCACAGATAGGTTTGAGAACAAATTAGACTGATTTTCCATAAGAATGTAATTCAATTCATTGGACCAAAAGTGAGCAGCTATTCCACTATGTTGTATTGTTGCCTAGTGACTGGCCCGGGTTCAATCTCAGCTCAGTCCCTTGCATGCTGTGTGATTGTGAGTAATGTACTTAATTTCTCTATGCCCCAATGTTCTTTTTAAGAAAATGGGATAATAATAGTGTTATTGAGAGAATCATATGAGTTACAATTTATAGAGTGCTTGGAAGAGAACCTTACATAAGCTTTAGCTATTGCTGCTATTTTCAGAGAGTCATCTATTAACTGAATTTCCTGAGGGCACTTGTCAGTATGTTCTACAGAGGGTAGGAAGCATTTAAGTTGTTTGGGCAAGTAAATTAAATAAAGTTCAATTAGGTTTAGAGTATGAACAAGATAAAGATAAATCCTGCTCCTATGGATTGAAAAAAGACTCTGACAGTACATTAAAATTACCTTAGGGGGCTTTAAAAATGTTCTAATACTCCTGCCCCACTTTAAGCCAGTCAATTCAGGATCTCTGGGAGTGGATCCAGCTTCCCAGGTAATCTCATTTGTAGCTATTCAAACCACTGTTTTACAAGGAGGTATGATGGTCTTACTATTGAAAAATGAATGAAATTTTAATAAACAGAGATGCTAGTAACATCTCTGAGGTAAGTGGTGTGGATGCTTTTATTTTCATGTTTTTGGATTAAGAATCAGGGGTGTTAGAACCTAAGCTCACACAGTATCAGAATAAGAATAACATGCACATCTTCTTTTTTTCATTTTTATTGTTAGACTTATTGTGGTGACATCTGTTAGCAAGGATTACGTAGGTTTTAGGCATACAATGCTACAGTGCATTGTCAACTTGATGTATAATAAGTTCACCACCTAATGTGACTTCTCTTTCCATCACCTTATATTTAGCTTCCCCTCCTTGCACATCTTCTAATATCAGATCCAATGGCCTTTCCACAATACCAGGCTGTCAGTACTAAAAAGAACCAAAGTAATTAATAAGAATTCAGATAAATTTGTTACATCTTTTCAAAGTAAAAATATTTATACAATGTATTGGGTAATTTTTGAAGTAAAATAATACACTGGCCTTTTTATTGCAGATTGAATTTACATTATATAAAGTCTTTTTTTTTTGGCTTGGAGTATGCGTAATGGTACAAATATGATAAAAGACTTAATATTTAGTGAACTTTGATATCTTTGGTGTTTATTTTTAAATTTATACTTGTAATGCTAAGTAAAATGATTTTTATTTTACACTGCTCTTTTACCCAATGTGCAAAGAATATAGTAAGTATCATATAGCAGAAGGATTGAATAACTTGACCTGTTGAAAAAACTCATCAGCCTAACACACACACACACACACACACACACACACACACAGAGTTTCTAAAGATAAACTACTGTAACAACTGAACTAGAGCAATAAAATCTAGTTATATTAAATAGAAATTCCTCAAGATTATAAATTGTATTGTGCCAAGATTTAATGCAATGTGTACAGAAGGTTTTTTTTTTATGTTTATAGACATAGCTTTTTTCCATGTTTCTGCAACAACATACCAAAATAACAAAGTTTAATTAAGTTTTAATTATTTAATTAAATAAATAATTTCTATGTGGTGATACAATAATGGGAAATTTACCCCCTTTTTTCCTTTGAATTTAAAAATATTGTTTAATTTTTAAAAGGCTTCTGAAATAGAATTGCAACTTTAGAAAGGTTAAAATTTTACCCTTGTTCAATGGTAATAAAATCTAGGAATCTGACTGACTAGGAACAAAATGAATGTCCAGGCTTTAAAGTGAAGAATGGTTACAAATTGTGTGGCTTTAAATAACAAAAAATCATTCTCTCACAGCTCTGAAGTTCAGAAGTCTAAATTCAAGGTATCTGCAGGGCCACATTCCCTCTGGAGGCTCTAGGGGAGTTTGTCCCTTTACTCTTGCAAATTTTGGTGGCTCCAAGAACTGCTTGGCTGTGGCAGCATCACTCCAATCTCTGTCTTCGCATTATCTTCTTTGTATATTTGTCTTTTCTGTTTCCTATAAAGACATTTGTCATGGGATTTGGTATTACCTGGATAATCCAGAATGATATCATCTCAAGATCCTAAACTTAGTTACATCATCAAAGACTCTTTCTCCCCATAAAAGGCAACATTCACAGACTCCAAGTATTTATTTACATGTGGACATATCTTTTGAGAAGTCACCATTCAACCCACTCCAGTTTCTTTTGGTAGAATTCAGGCTGTAAAATCTGCTCAGAAACATTAAATCAATTAGGAGAAGTATAGAGTTACCTCAATATCTTATTTGCATAATGGAGATATGGATGTAGTTTGGTTAGCTGTGGTAGCCTATTTGACCCAAAAAGTTTTTATCTAATCAACTTCTGCATATTTAAGGTTTGCCTATTATCATTATTATCCCATTTCTTGACAACCTCGTAAATGGAAAATTGGAGGTAAGGGCTCCTGTATACCAGGGTGCCAAAAATGAATACACATTTAAGAGATTTTATCTATATATTATTTTAGGGGGATAGTTTCTGGCTGGGAATCCAATCCAGGCCACAGCGTTGACAGCACCAAAGCCTAGCCACTATACCACCAGGGAATCCCCCTGTATTATTTTTTGAGGTTTGTTGCATCCTTCACAAAAAGAGCTGTGGAAGCAAGAAGGGCAGTGCAGGGTGAAGAAAGACAGTAGCCAAGAATAGAGTACAAGCACAGCCAAGGGATTCAAGCCTCAAGGACTGAGCCCCACATTGGTTCAATGCATGGCTTTTATTAGTGGACATACAAGGAAGTAAAACTGTTTTTTTCCATGATCTGTGAGTTTTGCGCCACATAAGTGCTTTTCCAGAAAGTCCTCATTGTGCTCCAACACATACTATGCCTTCACACACACGCACAGCCTCAGGAGATTGAGTCCTTGTTAATAACTCAACCATCCATTATGGAGGAATGACTGATATCATTCCATTGGGTCTCAGTGTGCTGAGACACATTCTCAAGGAAGCTTTTGTCTCAGTTTTCCAAGACACTTCCTTGTGATTTCATGGGAAAGGTATGGGGGAACAGATGGTTCAGCAGCCATAAGGCAACATCTCCCCATTTTTGTTTCTGTAGTAGGAGAAACACAGACTTGGCAGTCTCCTCATTTATAGCCTGTTGGAGGACTTGTTGTCCACATCTGAGGATTAAACAAAATATAATGAGAATAATTAAAAGAAGTGCTATTGCACTTGCAAATCCTACACCTAGAGTTTTCACCCGGGAGAGGGGATTCAAATGAGACAGTCCTTCCGCAGCTGCAGAAAGTGCCTACTCCCCTGGGAGGAGTGGGAGTGTGGCATGAGACATCTGATCGACTTCTTGCTGTAGCTGTAAAATATCTATAATGAGGTTGAGAGCATGTCCCCGGAGGTGAGCTCGTACCTCCGACCATGTTGTCCTAGCTTGGTTGTAAAAGAAAAGAGTCAAACAATAAGTAGAAATATTCCAATCACCTTTTAAAGTAATCATGGTGCAAAGATTTTCTAATTGATTTCCAAGAAAAACTACAGTTGTCTCTAAATCAGCTAATCAAACATTAATTTCCTGATCAATTTTAATTTGTTGATTCCAAATCTTACTTGCATTTTCATGCCATCCCTGCACAAGTTGGGTGGTCTGCACAGCTTGATGTAATGCCACTCCAGAGACAGCAATGACGGTAGCTATTGCTATAATTCCCATAATGGCTGCAATTAGGAGGACAATAAATCTCCTAGTCCTGTGTAAAATCTTATGAAGGAGTTGTAAAACAATATGAACAGTTGGGGAGCCTTCCCACACACTAGGGGTTTGGACAGGTAGCCATAACCTTCATCTTCTTCTTAAAATCATAAATTGGTCATGGGAGGCATTATAACTTGAATTAATGTATATATACAAACAAAAGGGCATTAAACCACTTCTAGGGTTGGATTAATTGTAAATTTCCCTAATAAAAAAACAAAAGGAATTTTAAGACAAACTTGTAAATCAAACCTTTTTTTTCCTTCAAATCTAAAGGTAGAGTTTTGTTTCCATCTTTTGTATAATTTCCTTCCCAAATCTTACTTTGTCCTAGACTTAAGGAGACTTTCCATAAAGTAATAGGCCTTGGATGGGCTTAATCATTTTTAATTGAGGTGGTACAAGAACCTTATCTTTCCAAAATATAGAGATATTAAATGGTAATTTAATTATTTGGGGAAAGCCTTGACCAAGCAACAACTGTTCTCTTAATGACTAAGGATCAGAACACTTCAAGAGAGAGCAACCATGGATTGTGGCCCCATAAGGGCCCCAATCAACTGCAGTGCCATAAGAATTGTTATATAGCACATGATCTAGGCTTCCTTGACATTCCTCCCAATGAATGCAGAAATGTGCATCAATCCAATTATTTTGAGGACATAGATGAAGGGGAGGAGGAAAGCTATGTGTATTTAATTCCTGTGTTTGAAATCCTTTACCAGAGATCATAAACAAATCCTTATAGGTGTCATTTTTTTTCTCCTGTGGGAATTACCCAACCTTGTTCAGAAAGAGTAAGATATGGATGAATGGGACCAATGCAGATGGGTGTATATAAATAACCTAGGGCTGTATGGCCAAAAAGAGTAAAATTTCAACCTTCCTCCTCAGGAAATTTCAGACCTTTTTGATCCTTGGGTCTAGGAAACCAAGAACTATTATTAATATAAATAAGAGGAGGATTATCATTCCAAGTTACAGATGTTAATCATGAGGGATTGGGTAAATAATCCCAATAAGTAAAATCCTCTGCTGCAACACCAAGTGGAAAGTAACTAACAACAGAGGTGACCAACATGGACAGAAACATATTGGCATCAGTTTTTGGAATTCCCTTTTCCATCAACCAGTTTTCAGCCATTTGAGCCAGTCTTTTCAGTTGTCCCCAAGTGGGAGGTTGGGCATTGATTGTACAGTAATCCATTGAATCAGTTTGAATGGGGGTCAAGGGCACTAGACGAATGATCAAGTGAGCAGGTTGGAGGGAGAAGTTGGACATCTCTATTGTTACAGGTTCCTCTGTCTCCTTGTACCCTCTGAAGGGTTTCAGCCAAGTATGATTTCTCTTTCGCAGGCTGCCATTCATAGTATGGTTTAACACACTGACCAGGTATATACAAAGGTCCTTCTTTAGGACCTGGAGAAATATAAGCAAAACTTCATCCCCATGTCAATAAAGTTCCTAGATGCCATTGATTAGTTTGAATATCTTTCCACTAGATAGGTATTTTCCAGAGGTTTCAGGAGATGAAGACTATTGAAATGTCTCTCAGCTACAGTTCATCCAAGGTGAGCCTTGATATCTGAGCCAGATGAATTTAAAAAATTTAAAGTAAACATAGCTCTTGCTAATTGTGTCTGTGGTGGGTCCCTTATTTCTCCCCCTTTTTGTTTTTCTAATTGTTTTTTAAGGTGGCATTAGCATGTTCAAGAATGGCTTTATGCTGTGGGTTGTAAGGAATTCCAGTGGTATGGGCAATTCACCAGGTGGCCCAGAAGTGTGCAAATTTGGAGCTAGTATATGCAGGGCCATTGTCTGTCTCAATGTTACAAGGGAGGCCCATAATAGAAAAGCAAAAAAGTAAATGACAACAGGAATTATGTCAGTTTCACAGGTCTGGGTAGTGGCTGCAAGAAAGCCAGAGGTAGTACCAATAGGTACATGTACAAAGGACAAGCACCCAAAAAACTGGATGTGAGTTACATCCATCTGCTTAAGAGCATTGGGTATAAGACCCCTACGATTTACTTCTTCAGAGCATTCTGTGGAGAATTAAGATTCTGACAAGTTGAACAAGTTTGAACAATTTGTCGAGCCTGTTTGTTAGTAATAGGAAATCGAGAGCTAAGGCTGCCAGCATTGGTATGAGTCAAAGAATGAAAATGCATTGCCTCTGTAACATGGAAACTCCCTACTAAGGATTCTGTAAGAGCATTACTATAAGTCATAGGACCAAGTAAAGTAGTATGAGTGCAGATGTGGGTGATAAAGAGGGGATGTTGAAGATTTCTTACCATCTGTTGGAGTTGGGTAAACAAAATCTGGAGAGATTGATTAGAATTATTGGAAAGAGACGTCGTTTCAATGTATTGCATTGTATGACCAATGTAAGCAGAGTCAGAAACAATATTTAAAGGGTCAGAAGAAGTTTGTAAAGCAGTCAAAACTGCTACCAATTCAACCTTTTGTGCTGAAGTATAATTGGTGAGAATAAGTTGATGACCTTTTTCACTGACAATTGCTGCTTTGCCATTATTTGATCAATCTATAAAAACTGTAAAGCCCTGGGGAATAGGAGCCTGTCTGAGTTTTTTAGGTAAGATCCAATTAGTTTCCATGAGAAACTGGAATACTTTATTTTTTGGATAATGCCAAAAAAGTCACTAATAGTAATCTGCTAAGATTCAGAATGAATGTTTAAATGCATTATTTGTTGTTTTTTAAAAGTGAACCAAGATTTGATTGGATTCCTGTCCATTTGAATGAAGCACCCTGGTGCAAGCTCATGATGCAAGTTCTGACATTAATTCTACATAGATCAGGAGTGACTTAACAAAGTTGTTAGGCAGGAAAAGCCACTCTACCAGGTCATTTTGTTGAACAATTACTGCCATAGGTGAATGTGGAGTAGGAAAATTTAAGATCTGTAAAGGCAGAGAGGGACCTATACGCTGAATTTGAGCCTCTTGTATTTTGTTTTCAAACAATTCTAACTCCTTTTTGGCCTGAGGAGTCAAGGTGTGGGGGTTATTCAATTGAGGAGTCCCCACAAGAGACCAAATAAATTACTGAGAGCATAAGTGGGAATGCCTAAGTTAGGACGTAACCAATTAATATCTCCTAGTAATTTTTGTAAATCATTCAGAGTATTAATTTGATCTCCTTATCTGAACCTTTTGTGGCCAAATAGACTGATGATCTACAACTGTTCCCAAGTATTGGACTGGTGTTGTGGTTTGAATCTTATTAGGAGCAATACAGAGTCCAACCAAATCAAGTTGTTCTTTAAGTAATTTAAAACATGCTGCTAATTGTGCAACAGAGGATGCAGCACAGAGAATATCATCTATATAATGAATAATAAAACAATCTGGAAAATTAGTGCTTATAGGTTGTGATGCTCAGGCTACAAAAAGCTGACAGATTGTGGGACTACTGAGCATTCCTTGTGGGAGAAATTTCCATTGAAATTTTTTCATAAGTTGAAGGAATGGAAAATGCAAATCAAGGACAATCATGAGGATATAAAGGGATTGTATAGAAACAATCCTGTAAATCAACAACTATTAAAGGACAATATTTTGGAATCATAGAAGGTTGTGGGAGTCCAGGCTCTAAAGCACCCGTAGGCTCAATTATAGCATTGACAGCTCAGAGATTTGTGAGTATTGACCATTTTCCTGATTTTTTAAAATAACAAATATAGGAGAATTTCAAGGGCTAGTAGAAGGTTCTATATGATCTTGTTCTAATTGAGTCTGTATTAATTTTGTTAATGCCTCTAATTTTTTCTGGGAGAGGGGCCACTGTTCTAGCCATAGAGGCTCATTGTTTATCCATTTAAGGGCTGTGGGGGTCCATAGCTGTGCAACACTGGCCCCTGCAAAAAAAATGTTTTTGTATTTTTTTTCCTTGGTTCTCTGAGCAGAGATTGAACCCAGGCTGCAGCAGTGAGAGTGCCAAAGCTTAGCCCCTACACCACCAGGGAAACCCTGGTTTTTGTATTTTTGTCTGATATCCCATTCCCTCTCATCCTAGTTGGGACAGGGGCTGAATAGGTTGAGTAATTCCTTGATGAAAATTTCCTAGACCTTTTCCTGGTTGATATCTCATTTGACCCATAATTTGTTCACTTTGAGGACTACATTGTCCAGGGGTATCCAAATTTCTGCTTCCCATTGTGTAAGCAGATCTTGACCCCACAAATTAAATGGAATGTCCACAATATAGGGCTGTAAAAACCCTCTTTGTCCCTCAGGTCTGAGGCAGGGAAGAATGCAGATGGTGCAAACCTAAAGCTTGGCCCACCCCCACAATGTTAATATTTGGCTCTTGTACTTTCCAATTTTTTGGCCATTCCTGAGAGCTAATTATGGAAACATCTGCTATGTTGTCTATAACACCTGTAAATTTTTTACTTTGTATTTCTATTTGACAAACAGGGTGAATTCTAGATATTTTTTCTGCTAGAAAAATTCCTGCCTGTCCAGTGCTTCCAAAACCTCCAGTTCCCCTTTTTTTTTGAGTTTCCCTTTTTCCAGGGAGAGTGTATGGGAGCAAGAGCAACTGTGCAAATGGTTCTCCCTTTTGAGCTGTCCAGGGGACAGATAAGGACACTATAATTTGAATTTCCCCTTCATAGTCAGAGTCAATAACACCAGTATGAATGGTAACTCCTTTGAATGTTAAATTAGAATATCCAAGGAGAAGTCCAACTGGTGGAATCAGTCCAAAAAGTCCAGTGGGCACATGTAAAGGTGATTCTCCAAGAAGTAATAAAATATCTTGTGCCACACAGATATCTACGGCAGCACTTTCCTCCATAGCAGCACTTAATTGTTGAACTGAAAGTCAGGGGAAGATACTGTCCAATAATTTTGCGGAACAGTCTGGGTAATATATGCCCTGGTTGTTGTTGGGACCTGGGACTGGCCTGGCCCCACATTTCCCTGGAGAGGGGTCCCATTTTTGTGAAAAACTGATTGGCATTCAGAAGCCCAGGGTTTTCTTTGCAGAGGCATTTAAGGCATAATCCAGCTGGTTTAGGTTCTGAAACAGTGGTAGCATTAGGCAAGTAGGAACCATTTTTATTTTTATTTTTGAACTCCTTTTTCATATGGCCTGATTTTCCACAATTATAGCAAGTACCAGAAAATTTATTTTGACCTATTTTAAATCCAGTCATGGCTTGAGCTAGCATGGCATTCTTAAATTGTTCAGTTCCTACTCCCTAACACAAACGGATGTATTCCATTGTGTTTGTTTTTTCTTTTATGGTTCCTATAGCCTTCTTACAGTCATCATTAGCATTATCATATGTCACAATTTGTAAAATTATCTTGGCTGCCTGTAAATTGGTCACCTGCTTGTTGATAGCATCCTGTGCCTGGGCAACAAATTCAGAGTGTGGTTCTTGAGGACCTTTGCAGGATTTTTTGAAAGGACATTGGGGCTTTATCCTCTGTTTCTGTTTTTTCCAAAGCCATTAAGCAAATTTTTCATAATTGGTCTATAGCCTGTTCATTCATCCCTAATTGATTCTGGTTATTTTCCCAATGGCCACTCCCTAACAATTGATCTTTGGTAATAGCTATATTGTGAAGCTGATTATGTCTGCCTTGGGTCTCAGCACCACCAATCCACCCAGTCTTAAATTGCAAAAATTGGGAAGAGGAGAGACAATTTTTGGCCATGGCATTCCAGTCCGTGGGAATTAGTTGATTGCCATCAGCTGTGCCCCATATAAGACCCATGATGTAAGGAGAAGTAGGGCCATATTGAGTTATAGTCTGTTTGAGCTCCTTTAAGAGCTCAAATGAAAAGGGCTCATGTAAAAATTCACACACAATATTAGGGTTGTTTGGATCCACACGAGGAGCACGATGCTCATGTATTACCACCAGAAAAGCTAAGACATCTAAATCTCCCTCTAATTGGGCCTGTCATATGCCTTTTTTTCCATATCAGAGAGTGGTGTGTGAGAGCCTCCTAAAGGAGGGGGAGGTGCACATGCAGTGGAAAGAAAAGGGTTATTTTTCTTTTCCAGCTGCCCTGGTGGATCCTGTTCACACATTGTGAAAGTGAGTAGTGGTGGCAAGTCAAGTAAAGGATCTGAGGACAGATGACAGTTCTCCAAAGAAGGATATAATGCTTGAGAATGATGGTGGGGACTTCTAAAGACCCTTCCTCCTTTTCCTAAGATACCTATATTTTTTCTTCCTCTTCCTCTTCTTCATCACTTTGTAAAGGTTCTAAAACTGACTGAATTAATTGCCACGTAGCCCAGATGGTTACTGGGAGAGAAATTCATTTATGATATAATCTGTGGAGTTCTGTACCAACTTTTCCCCATGTTTTTAAATCTAACTTCCCTAAATTTGGGAACCAAGAACAATGAATTTCAATTTCTTTGAGAAACTCCTCTAGTCTTTGGTCATACACTCAGGCTCCTCTGGCCTTAAGAAGTTGTTTAAGTGAACAGATATAAGAACTATATTGGCTATTAGCATTCTCCATTACCTTGGTTGAACTTCCGGGAGTTATACTACCTTCAGTAGTTTTCTGGACCCTTTCCTGGGCTTGCACTGTGAAACTTCTTTAATTTTTGACTCGGAGTTGACCTTCCTTCTCTTGCCCCACTTTGGATGCCAGATGTTGCCTCCTGCACAATCAAGAGTTGTGGAAAACAAGAAGGGCAGTACAAGGTGAAGAAAGACAGTAGCCAAGAATAGAGTACAAGCAGGGCCAAGGGACTCAAGCCTCAAGGACTGAGTCCTGAATTGGGCCAATGCATAGCTTTTAATAGTGGACATACAAGGAAGTAAAACTAGTTTCTTCCATGGTCTGTGAGTTTCACGCTACATAAGTGCTTTTCCAGAAAGTCCCCATTGTGCTCCAACACATACTGTGCCTTCACACACACACACACAACCCCAGGGGATGAAGTCACTGTTCTTAACCCAACCCTCCATCATGGGGGAATGACTGATATTATTCCATTGGATCTCAGTGTGCTGAGACACACCCTCAAGGAAGCTTTTGTCTCAGTTTTCTGAGACACTTTCTTGTGATGTCATAGGAAAGGTGCTGGGGAACAGAAGGTTTGGCAGCTGTAAGGCAACAGAAGTTGAATTGAATTAGAGTAGCAATGTGTAGTATGACATTCACTTAAATAATGTCATTAATCAAATGAATGCTAGCATCACCATGCCACAGGCAGGACAGTTAAAGAAAATGGTGAGAGCATGATTTTCATTCCAAGAGTGCAAGACCATTTTAAAGTGGTATTTGAAATTCAAGAACATTGTGTGTTTCCCCCATGTTCTCCTTACTTAACACCCCTTGACTTCTACCTATGGGAGAACTTAAAGAATGTTGTGTACCATGGAAAAGCAGCTACACTGCTGATACTTTGGGAAGAATTTAAAATGACATGTGCAATGACACAAGTGAACACTTTGGTCTTTGTTGCTCAAGCAGTAGTTCACCGTGATCAAAATTATCTGGACACTGATGGTAAACACTTTGAGCACCTCTTGTAATTACAGAAGTCAAATGTGACTTGTATTCATCTCTTGTTATCAGTATATATTGAGTTTTACAATTTTAATACAGTTTTTCCTATCTTAAAATGTGTATACATTATTGGCACCCTCTGTATAATTGCTTCTTAATCTTTTGTTTGTTTGTTGGTAGTTCAAAACTTTATAAGCAGGGCTAATACCAGTAGAAAAATCAGCATTTCCAAAACTTAAAAGTAAATCATTGACAATGTAGTCGACTAGTTTTATTGTGTCATTTTCAAATACTCCTCATAAATACTGAGTTGTTTAAGAATCAAATGAGGTGGTGCATTTAAAGTTATTTATAAATTGTATTATGTCATTTTAGTGTCAGAAATTGCTATTGCTATTTGTGAAGAGGATAGAAACAAGTGTAATATCATGGTTGGTCACTATAAAAATGCTTGCTAAGTAGAAAGTAAGGACTTTTTTTCAAATAATTTTGTGTCTAGTTAGAGTTGTCATGGACGTATAGTGTCTGCTCTGAAATCAATATAACAGGTTATATCCATCATCAATCAGGTCTTCATTAAAGCTTTTTGTATTGAAAGTAGGTGAGTCAGCAAGGTGAATTTCTTCCTGCTTGATTTTTGTACACCAGTAAGAATTCCTTTTGGATGTAAAGATAGATTAAAATCTCAGAGAAAATGATTATAAAGTGAGGAAATGTGACATTCTAGGGAGGTAACAACCTGTCAGCAAAATTAAGAAATAACTTAAAGAAGTACATCTGCTCATATTTAAATTGTAAAGATTCAGTAGAAAGTAAAGCCATAGACAACATAATAACACAAAGTTAAATGTGATCTAATAGTAATTTTTCAACTTCAAGCAGTCAAACCCCATTTTCTCCCTAAGTAAATCATACCTGGATGTCCAATATGCAAAATAGATTAAAGTGCATCTGCTTTAGTTGCACTTTATGAAGACTGAGGACGTGGATAAGGGGCAAAATGAAAATCTTGGAGCACTTGTCACCATTGCAATTTTGTATTACTTGTTTGATTATTTGATCAATAGTTGTTTTTTCCACTGGACAGCATTCCAGATTAGGGCTTTGTTTAATTTTGCTCACAGTTGCATCTCTAATGCTGAACAAAATGCCTCAAACTCAATATGTACATGTGCTGATGAATGAATAAATGATGGGGAAGCTAAAAAACAAAAGCTAATTGAACAAGCTGGTTAGGTGTCAATATTTTCGATAGCAGTGAAAGCTGAGATGATTCTTTTTCTACCACCTTAGCACTTATCACTAGCATTGTCACTCACAGAGAACACTCCATTTTAATATATGGCACAGGTCCTGAAACATAGTGTGTTTCTGTAAACATTTTTTTAAATAACTGGTACTCAGAAAATATTAGTTGAATGGATGAATACAGTGAAATGATTGAAGGAATAAATAAGTGTCATGTGATAGAATGAGGATGAGTGTTCCAATTTTTTCCTTAAAGTAATATTTGAAACAGCTAACAAAAAACTTTGTAAGGTAGTGGGAGAGGAGGGAGGGGGAGTGAAATATATGGTGATGGAAAGAGAACTGACTCTGGGTGGTGAACACATAATGTAACACATAGATGATACACTGTAGATTGTATACCTTGAATCTATGTAATTTTTGCTAAACAATGTTACCCCAATAAATTTAACAATAATAACAAAAAAAACTTTGTGAAGAATCCTAATGGAAGCCTCGTAGGTGTCTTTCAATAAAGGCAGGCTCTATTAAGTATAAGTTTCACTTTGTTTATACCAATCCCCCAGACCTATATTGTCTGAAAGTGTGACATATCATAAAACAATGAGAGCCAATGGTGATGCTAAAGCCATCTTCACTCAGTATAAATTGTTGACTTAAAATTATCCCCAGGAGATGCTATGTGCCCCAAATATGGACAGCTCCAAAAGAAGTATGCCCAGTTTGAAAGAATAGTGTACCTATAGAAAACATACACATTCTTTATTTAAGAAGAAGACGTATAAATTACAGTTGCTTGAAGGAAACCCTACTTTGTGCCTTATCTGAATGTGTAAGCAATGTTCCATTTGACCTACAGTGTATATTGTAGAAAGACATCATCTAGGGATCAGAGTGGATTGATTTGCAGTTTAAGCAGTCATCCAGAACATCAGCATACTAAGGCACCAAAGCCTTTTACCTAGTGATTTTGCACAGAATTTCAAGAGGTCCAAAAACATTTCAATATCTGTATCTTGGAGAAGCAATCTCGAACCTTTTTGACACCAGGGACTGATTTTGTGGAAGACAATTTTTCCATGGACCAGGGGTTGGAGGGATGGTTTCAGGATGATTCAAGCACATTACATTTACTGTGCACTTTATTTCTATTATGACATTGTAATATATAATAAAATAATTATACAATCACTGTCTCAGCTCCACTTCAGATCATTAGGCAATAGATTCTCAAAAGGAGCACATAACCTAGATCCCTCACATGGGCAGTTCAAAATAGGGTTCATAACAGGAGGTGGAGCTAAGGCAGTACTTTGACTGATAAGGAATGTCTATAGATATGGGTGAAGCTTTGTTCACTTGCCATCTCCTGTTGTGCAGCCAGGTTCTGAGGGGAGAGGGTGGGATCTGGACAGCAACTGTCATGGGAGCCTCACCTGTTGAATCTGCCTTCTGAGTCTCCATACATAAGAGTTTCAGAAGGCTTTGATTATCTGCCTTGATGAACTTGGCTCTGGGAAGAGGGAGCCAACTTGTCTTTAAAGTGGTGATGCGCAGCTGGGGTGGGTTCTAGGTGGTCCACAAATGGGTTCAGAATAGAAACCATACAAACCTGGGATTGTTCTTTTGTATATATATTTTAAAAACAACCAAATTTTATAAATTTATATAAACCTATTATAAAAATATAACTAATACAAAAGTAAAGATAATAAACAATGAAACTGTCCCTTCATTAACGAGCCCCATCACCCCTATCAATGTTACACCCCCCTCACCCCTACATCCTACTTTATTGCCTAGAGGAAATCATTGATGCTTGCTTGGAATCATGGTATGAATCCTCCCAGATCATTTTCTATTTATATACAAATGTAGAACGGTACTTTGCTATGAACTGAATGTTTGCGTCTCTCCTCTAAATTCATATGTTGAAACCCGATTCTTCAATGAGAAAGTATCAGTTGGTGAGGACTTTGGGAGGTGATTACATCATGACACTAGAGCCCACATAGATAAGATTAGTGCCTTTATAAGATAAGACAAAATAGAGATGAACTCTCCTTGGCCCTGTGAACGTACAGTGAGAAAGTGGCTATGTACAAAGCAGGAAGAAGGCTCTTACTAGAAACCAAACCTGACGGTAACTTGATCTTGGGTTTCCCAGCTTCCAGAACTGTGAGAAATAAATTTCTGTTGTTTAAGCCACCCGGTATATAGTATTTGTTATGGTAATTGGAACTGACTGAAACATAAACATACAGATTTTCAAGTACATACGTAAGATCATTTTATACACACACACACACACACACACACACACACACACACACGTTTGACATGCTTTTTTGTGCTAACAGTTTGTTGGACATTGTTCCAGTTCAGTAATTCAAAAAATAGGGTAGCTTCAGTTAATAATAGTTTGGTGTGTATGCTTCTAGGCCTTTTTCAGTACATATATACACATATTTTGTTAGTTATGATTATTTTTATACAAATGGGATTATGCTATACACATTATTATGTTAACTTGTTTCCCCCCTTATTAGCACATGCAAAGATCATTTTATTTTAGTACATGTAGGTCTTTCTTACTCTTTTAAACTGATGTTTAAACTGTGTTAGCAAAATAAGAACATGCCAGTTATTTTGCTAGTTCTTTTCTGATGGACACTTAGGATGTTTTCCCAGTGCATTTTTGGTTGTTATTTTTGTTGTGTTTATTCAATTATAAATCTTACTGCAGTGAATATCTTATATTTCAATTTTTGTGTGTATACAAGTGGTATTATTTCTGTAGGTGAAATTCCTGAATCAAAGGATTTGCAAATTTAAAATTATAAGAGATACTGTCAAGTTATCCTCCAAAAGGCTTCTTTCCTTAAATTCTTGCTAATACTTGGTATTGTTTAACTTAATTATTACAAACTTGATAGGGAAATTATTTTTTTATTTCAATTTAAAAAATTTACATTAATTTTAGGTGTACAGCATTGTGGTTAGAAATCCATACAATTTAAGACGTAATTCCCTTGACTAGTCTAATAGCCACCTGGCACCATACATAGTCACTACTGTATCATTATTTCTTATGCTTTAATTAATATTAAATTCATGACTATATTGTAACTACCAATTTATACTTGTGAAAACCCTCCCCCAACCCCCTTTTAACTATCAACTCAACAAATCTAGTACCCATCTGACAATATACATAGATTTTACAATATTATTGACTATATCCCTTATGCTATACCCTACATCCCCATAACAACTTCGTAACAACCAGTTGGTACTTCTTAACTCCTTCCCCATTTTTCATCCACACCCACAACACCCATCTCATCTGGCAACCAACTAAATGTTTTCTGTATCTATGAGTTTGCTTCTGTTTTGTTTATTTTCCTCTTTAGATTCCATATATAAGCACAATCAAGTTGCATCTGTCTTTCTCTGACACTCTACTCAGCACAATACCCTTCATGTTTTTTCATTGGCGCTTTTTATTCATTTAAATTGAAAGTAATTATTGATAGATATGTAGCCATTGCTAATTTACTGATAATTTGGCTTTTTCTCTTTCTTAAATAATTTTCCCTAACAGTCATTGTAATACAGGTTGTTCTATAATTTATTGTGATTTTAATGTGTTCACTGAATGAAGCAGGCACAGAGTTTACTCTGCCATCAAATAACAGTGAAATTGAATTGAATCTATCTAATTCAATTTTATTGTCATTTTTTAAAACTTGACATTTCCCTACCCCTCTCCACCCAGAACCCTACAGGAACAAAGAGCTTTCCATGACTTTTGTATTTTTTATATTGTTAAATTTATTGGATGATATTGGTTAGCAAATATTACATAGGGCCCAGGTGAACAATTCTACAGTGCATTGTCTATATGTTGCATTATTTTTTTTAATTCATTTTTATTGTTAGACTTATTGGGGGTGACATCTGGTAGCAAGGATTACATAGGTTTCAGGCATACAATTCTACAGTGCATTGTCAACTTGATGTATAATAAGTTCACCACCTATTGTGACTTCTCTTTCCATCACCTTATATTTAGCTTCCCCCCTCCTCTCCCACCCCTCCCCTTTCTCCCTTCCCTAACCCACTTGTCCCCAAATAAACATTAAACTATTGATTATGTCCATGCGTTATTTGTTTGTTCATTTCTTTTTTTCTTTGCTTTCAGTTTTATATTCCGCATATGAGTGAAATCATGCAGTTCTTTGTTTTTTCTGTCTGGCTTAGTTCACTTAGCATGATGATCTCCAGGTCCATCCATTTTGTCGCAAATGGCAATATTTCATCTTTTCTTACAGCTGAGTAATATTCCATTGTGTATATGTACCACAGCTTCTTTATCCAGTCATCTGTCACAGGGCACTTTGGTTGTTTCCATGTTTGGGCCACTGTGAACAGCGCTGCAATGAACATTGGGGTACATAAGTCTTTGTGGACAAAGGTTTTCAATCCCCAGAAGGGGGATTGCTGGGTCAAATGGGAACTCCATTCCCAATTTTCTGAGGAACCTCCACACTGCCTTCCACAGTGGTTGTACCAGTTTGCACTCCCACCAGCAGTGTACCAGAGTTCTTTTTTCCCCATATCCTCTCCAGCACTTGTTATTCCTTGTCTTGTTGATAATAGCCATTCTCACAAGTGTGAGGTGGTATCTCATTGTGGTTTTGATTTGCATTTCCCTGATAGCTAATGAGGATGAGCATTTTTTCATATGTCTGCTGGCCATTTGTATTTCTTCATGGGAGAAGTGTCTGTTTAGTTCTTCTGCCCACTTTTCAATTGGGTTGTTTGTTTTTTTGTTGTTAAGTCTTATTAGTTCTTTATATATATTAGATATTAGACCCTTATCTGATGCGTTATTGGCAAATATTTTCTCCCATTCAGTTGGCTGTCTCTTTGCCTTGTTGATGGCTTCTTTTGCTGTGCAGAAGCTTTTTAGTTTGATATAGTCCCATTTATTTATTTTTGCTTTTACTTCCTTTTGCCTTTGAGGACAGGTTCATGAAGTCTTCCTTGAGTCCTAGGTCTATAAGTTAAGTACCTATGTCTTCTTCTATACAGTTTATTGTGGCAGGTCTTATATGAAGGTCTTTAATCCATTTTGAGTTAATTTTTGTATATGGAGAGAGTTCATAGCTCAGGTTCATTCTTTTGCATATGTTTTTCCAGTTTTCCGAGCACCACCTACTAAAGAGGCTGTCTTTTCCCCATTGTATGTTTTTTGCTCTTTATTGAAAATTATTTGTCCATATATTTGTGGGTTTATTTCTGGGTTTATTTCTATTCCATTGGTCTCTATTTCTGTTCTTCTGCCAGTACCAAGCTGTTTTGACTATTGATGCTTTCTAATATAAATAGAAGTCAGGAAGTGTAATGCCACCAGCCTGATTCTTTTTATGTAGTATTGCTTTGGCAATTCGAGGTCTTTTATGGTTCCATATAAATCTAATAATTCTTTTATCTATTTCACAAACATATGATTGTGGGATTTTGATGGGTATTACATTAAATCTGTAGATTGCTTTGGGCAGAATAGCCATTTTAACACTGTTAAGTCTTTCTATCCATGAACAGGGGATATTTTTCCACCTCTTAAAGTCTGTTTCAATTTCTTTCAAAAGTGTCTTATAGTTCTCTATGTATAAGTCTGTCACATTCTTTGTTAAGTTAATTCCCAGGTATTTCATTCTTTTTGTTGTGATAGCAAAAGGAATTAACTCCCTCATTTCTTTTGCTGTGGATTCGTTGTTTGTATAAAGGAATGCTGTTGTTTCTTGTACATTGATTTTGTATCCTGCAACTTTACTATATTCATTAACTGTTTCTAATAGTGTCCTGGTGGAATCTTTGGAATTTTTTATATAAAGGATAATGTCATCCACAAATAGTGACAATTTGACCTTTCTTTCCCAATTTGGATACCTTTGATTCCTTTCTCTTGCCTGATTGCTGTGGCTAGAATTTCCATGGACACAATCAATAGTTTAATGTTTATTTGGGGACGAGTGGGGAGGGGAGAAAGGGGAGGGGGTGGGAGAGGAGCGGGGAAAGCTAAATATATGGTGATGGAGAGAGAAGTCACAGTAGGTGGTGAACTTATTATACATCAAGTTGACAATGCACTGTAGAATTGTATGCCTGAAACCTATGTAATCCTTGCTAACAGATGTCACCCCAATAAGTCTAACAATCAAAATGAATTAAAGAAAAAAAGAACTTCCAGCACTATATTAAATAACAGAGGTGACAGGGGGCACCCCTGTCTTGTTCCTGATTTTAGGGGAATAGGTATCAGCTTTTCCCCACTCAGTATGATGTTAGCCGAGGGTCTCTCATATATGGCCTTTATTATGTTGAGGTACTTTCTTCTATACCTATTTTATTTAGTGTTTTGATCATAAATGGATGTTGTACCTTGTCGAAAGCTTTTTCTGCATCAATTGAAATGACCATATGGTCTTTATCTTTGATTTTGTTTATGTGGTGTAACACATTGATAGATTTTCATATGTTGAACCATCCTTGTGCTCCCGGGATGAATCCCACTTGATCATGATGTATGATCTTTTTGAGGCATTGTTGTATTCTGTTTGCTAATATTTTGTTCAGGATTTTTGCATCTGTGTTCATCACAGATATTGGTCTATAGTTTTCTTTTTTGTGTTGTCTTTGCCAGGCTTTGGTATTAGAGTAATGTTGGCCTCATAGAATGAGTTAGGAAGTATTGCTTCCTCTTCAATTTTTTGGAAGAGTCTGAGGAGGATAGGCATTAATTGTTCTTTGAATGCTTGGTAGAACTCGTTGGTGAAACCATCTGGTCCAGGGCTTTTGCCTTTAGGGAGATTATGGATAGTAATTTCAATCTCATTGCTATTGATTGGTCTATGTAGATTATCCAGTTCTTCTTGGTTCAGTCTTGGTAGACTGTAAGTCTCTAGAAACTTGTCCATTTCTTCTAGATTGTTAAATTTTGTGGCATAAAGTCCTTCATAATATTTTCTTATAATCCTTTGTATTTCT
>PVJL010013677.1:0-31216 GCA_004026885.1 Lyroderma lyra
GTCGCAGCCTGGTCTGCCCGTCGTCCCTCAGCAATGCGTGCTTACGGGGGCGATTCCCTCTTCTGTAGTGTGTTGAAGCAGGTCGGCTCTGTTCAGGATTCTAGGTTACGTCCCGGCTAGGTGGGACCTCACGGAGGACCCAGTTCCGCCCCGCGACAGGGGCTCAGGCGAGGCCAGCGTGCATCTTGGGGCTGTCACCGAGACCCGGCCTTCCGGGCTTCAGAGCCCCGAGAACCGCCGTCAGACCCGACCCGGCGTCTCCAGGCCAACAGAGGGAACCCGGAGAAGGAAACGGAGCAGCAGCTAAGTGAGCCCCCCGGGAAATCAGCCGGACTGGGCCTCCGGCTAGGTGGCGGCGGACACTTCTGCTTAAATGACAAACTACTTAGAAGTCAGGCCTGTGCGAGTCATTAACCAAAATGGCCATCAACGTGGCCTCCCTCACGAGGAAGAGACGAAGAAAGCGATTAGAAAATAATTAAAACAGTGTGGCCCCCAGAGCGGAGGAGCGTGGTGAGAAATAAAGCGACCACTCTCCCCCTGGGGCTTTTTGTATTTTTTTTCCCGCTGGGGAAAAAAATATCCCTGTTTCTGCCCCTAATTTGAAATATCTAGAACTTTGAATTTATTGACAGAAAGTGAACTTACCATCTAATCAGAGAACCCCTAAAGCGAAAACAGTGCTGTACACATCAGGGGTACCCTCGGGACGCAGCTGCTCATAACTGCACGAACGGGGGACACGCCGTAGTCCCATTAAAGAGCAACACAGTTGGTTAAAGAATGAGCAAAAGCAGCATTTCTTCATTAGTGTCATCGCAGGGAGCTGGCGCTGCGGATATTGCGGCGATAAAGCAGGACGGGAACCGAGACGCCCGCTCTCGGGCCAGCCTCGTGCGCTGTCTCTCTGTCACAGCCCGGGCGCGCCCTCCCAAGCTGATGTCCCGGTGCCGTGGCCGTTTGTGCTCGGCAAGTGTGCTGCGGGCACTCACTCATTCGACAGAATTTGCTTTAAATGCAGGACAGCGGCAGGGGGGCAGAAAAACCCAGCGTTGCCAAATCACCAATTAAGGGGACCGCCAGAGGGGAAACTGGTCCCAGGCCTGGTCCATATCAGTAAAAATGACATAATGACGCAGCGCTTCAAGAGACATTTTGAAGAGACACTTAATGAAGGAGGGAAGGGGGTGGGTTAAGGGGCGGCTAACACACAGGACGGCCAGGCTTAGACCGTGACCACAGACACCACGGGGTAGGGACAGTCAGTCCTGCAAAAGTGCGGACGTCTGAACAGCGACGTCGCCGACTGTGGTCCAGCTGACAGCAAGGCCGACTGTCCCTCGGTAAAAGCAGGACGTTGGCCTTGTAATCAAGTCCGCTCAGAACTCCTCCCTGCAAAGGGGTGTCACGATGACAGGCAGGAGGGACGTGACCATTAAGAAGCCGTAGTCCTGGTCCTTGGATCTCACCACCAGCAAAGGAGCAGGCAGGCGCGCAAGCTCACCGTGCGGAGCTCCAAAGGAGGAAGCTGAGGCCCCGTTGAGTCACCTAGCAGCACCCGGGCACCCCTGCTTCTCAGTTCTCCCTCCTTCCCTGTCCCTACGGTATCCTTGATTTTGTTCTGTTTTGCCAGTCTCCCCCCCAAGATCCAACTCCGTTGGGAGAAACGTCATCGACTCCTGAAGGTTTTGGAGCGGCTGGAGAGGCGCGAGTCCCTTCCCAGTCACAAATACGCGCTCGTGTTCTCCCTTAGTACGGCCGCTGGGAAGCAGCTTCTTTTCTTCTCCAAATCACCCAGGAATTGCTGGGTCACCTCCCCTGTTCCTTCATTCTGCCTCTCGTCACGAGTCGCTGGAAGCCTTGGGCCCTTCGGGGGAACCGGGGCGATGGCCTTTGCACAGGAGTCCGCCACCCTCCCGAAGGCCGGCACTTTGAACAAACCTACTTTTCTTTCCTCCAACGGTGCCTCTCGATGTGTGGAGGCGGCAGGCAGCCCCTGAACCCGAAAACAGCACCGTGGAAGACCTCATGGAAGAGGTGACGGTCATTGAAGGCAACATTTAGGCTCAAGGCCTCGCTGTCTACGGTCCAGAAGCAGCTCGGACCCGCGGCAGCGAGATAAACATGCAGGAAACGAAGAGTGCAAGACAGCCTGCAGTCGGGGGCGTGCTACGAGTGCATGAGACTGGGGGGCCGGAAGGCCTTTTCCTGCTTCTGTGCTGGGCGAGCCAGGGCCAGGCAGAAGGAACGTGGCTGCTTGCCGCGGACGCTAAAGGACAAACGTCGTCTGAGTAAAATTTCAGCTCTAATGGGCCCTCCTCAGCGGCTCCCATCGGGCAGCACCCCTGGGAGCAGCCGCTGCGGGAGGGCGCTCAGGCCAGTTGTAACACCAGGAGGTTTTCACAGGTGGGGACAGGGCAGGGCTCACAGTCACAAGTGTGGCCACTTAAGGTGAGGACACCATTCGGTGACGAAGTTCGCTCTGGTGACTTGGCTTGGCAAGAGCGACTCCATTATGGCCTGTTTCTTCTCTCCTCGCCCCTCCCTCCTCATGTAACATAGGAAAGACGTGTTTCTGGAAGTTACCATCGTGAGGCAACCTCAGTTGGCGCCCTGACCAAGACCAACAGCTTACTGTCAACACCCACGACCCGCCTTTCGTGGGGTCATTGCCGCCTTGTCCTTCACTCTGCTCCTTCCTCACTAATTCTCTGCCTTGCAAGACCGGCTTACATCACCCTGGCCCTAAAATGCTAAAAATACCCTTTTCTGATGTCCCCCCTCCAAGAACCACTAAGACTCTCAGCGAGTCTAATAAAGCTTGCTTTGCTTGATTGAAAGTTTTTTCTGTTGTTTTTTTTTTGTTGTTGTTGTTGTTGTTTTTGCTGGGGGTTGGGCGGGGGGAGATCGACAGAACAATTCAATAATTTTCAGAAATCGGATCCAGTGAGTGTCCCCCTCAGCTCTGGAGAGCAAGTGTGGTGAAAAGCAAAGGGACAGCAGCGGGTTCTGGTCCCAGGGCTGTCACCTGTGGCTGGGTGTCCTGTGCGCTCCTCCCCCCGGGGGCTCAAAGACTCCCTGTGACTCAGCAGCTAGAGTCACAATGAAACACGTGTGAGTCCCTCCCCCAGGGCTTTCTGCATCATAAAAGAAAAGAAAGAGGATAATTCCTGGAAAATACAAGCCCAAAGTCTCTAAGCCGAGGGGGACGTCCACTGGATCGATTTCTGAAATCCCTGTCGTCGCTGACTGCACCTTAACCTCCTGGGAAGCAGGTCTGCGCTCCCAGTGCCTCCCTGCTGGTCTCATGCTTCCTGTTGTCATTTCCTGTCCTCTGGTCAGGACTTCAGCTCGTCCTTGAGCAGTGCGAGTGACACTCTCTCCCAGTAGCCCTGGCAATGTGCAGCGACTCGGACGTCTGGAGGCAGCATGAGACAGCCGTGTGTCTGACGTGGGCACCGCTCCCTCCAAAAATGTTGTGCACACACTAGGCCCCTGAGTCCCAGGCAGCCCGCCTACTGACGAGTTCGAACCGTCTGCATGCTTTAGGCCAGCACTGGGGACAGGTCTTTCCCTTCCCCCCGGCTTTTGATGTGACACGTGGCTCTGTTGGGCTCCGATGGTCCTTTAAATTCTCCCCCTGCTTTGGGCCTTGGTTCTCTGGCAGACCAGTTTCCCTCCCAGCCTGGCTGCGCTGGACCCGTTTTTGGAGGCAAATGTTTATTTCTCCAGGGGAGAAAGGGAGATGTGAGAGCTTGCTTGTCACTCTTCCTTTAGCCCGAGACAGAAACTTCCTCCTCCAAGGGCCACCCCAATGACACAGGCTGCTGCCCTGACCCCCGGCAGGGGGCTGGCGGGGAGGCGTCCGGGGAGGCAGGACCTGAAGTGAGCCCGAGGCCAGCGTGGCTGCTCAGCAGCTGTGAGCGACCAGGAATGGCGTTCTGACTCAGTTTCCTGCACAGTAAGGTGGAGGGTAGGAACCCCTTGCACGGGCTTGCTGTGAGAATGAGAAGGCGCAGCAGGAGCTAAGTAGCTAGCATCGTACGTGCATGTTAGTGTCCCTGTTTTCCAGTATCCTGTGGATAAGGGACTTGGAGGGGGTAGTGACACTCAGACAACCAGTGCCGTGGTCCTTGAGGTATTTGTAATAGATTAGAACACCGTTAGCATTGTGGGCAGGGAGACATCCCCATCCGCTGTGTCGCCAGGGCTGCTCTGATGAGGGCCAAGTAAGGACGAGGGAGTCCCACCTCGGGATGGGGAGGCGTGGCCCGGGAGGACAGCAGGGACCCGCCTGGGGCCGCCTCGGACGCCACCCGCTGAACCTTGAGCATCTCACGGCCTCCTTCTGATAAGATCCTCTGTGCCCCGTGGCCGCCCGCCCTCCTCGTGGGGGCCCCTCCTCGCGGGCCGCCTGCCCTCCTGCCCCTGGACAGTGGCCTGCACTGTCTCCTTTCCCTTATTAGCCCACCGCTTGCCTGGCTTTGCTCACCTGGCTCATGTGTTCATCCTGCAGTTCCTTCCTGTGGCAATGCAAGCAGCCTTGCTCTCTGGTGACAGGAGGAACAGTTCGCAGGTTTTGCAGTTCTGTGGCCAGGGAGGGGTGGCGTGGACTAGAGTGACAATGGTGGAGTCCACGTGTGGATGAGGCAGTCGAGAGCAAGCGCTGTCAGAGATGACTCAGGGTTCAGCAGGATAGACGGGGTGGGGGCAACCGGACTCCACAATGGCCCCAGGGCTCCTCGTCTCCCATGTCCACCCCCTCGTGTACATCCTCACTGTGCACACAGCAGGCTGACACAGCAGCGGCGCTTCCCTCGGCCTGAGCCCTGAAGGCTCCACCCGCGTCCTCTGCGCCCCTCTCGGGACAACACTGCGCCGGAAGGGCCCTTGAGCAGCTCTGAGACGTGCAGAAGTCTACGTGGGGACAAATTAGGTATCCGATCAACGGCCGGCACCCCTTGTCAGCATGTGAGTCAGTCGTCTTGGAAGGGGGTGTTCATCCCCACGTGAGCCCCCCAGGACTGCAACCTCCAGACTTTGCGCCTGAATCACTCAGCGAAGCTAATCGCCAAGTCTCGACCCGCAGGGACCGTGAGGCCCTGAGGGTGCTAAGCCACCAGATTTGCAGCAGTTTGTTTCGTGGCAATAGACACCAAGTTCAGCACGAGCGCCAGGTTTGGGGTGCCTCATGAAGGAGGGGTGCGTCCGGCGTGGGCGTGTTCAGTTTAAGACGCCCTCTAAGTGCTGCTATTGAGGAAACAGTCACCCGGAAGCGTCCGAAGCTCAGGAGAAAGCTGAACCTAGGGATTTGAGCTTGGGAGTCCTGAGCAGGTGGATGGTATCCGACACCAAGAAAGAATGAAGAAACAAGAGAAGGAGACAGGTTCCTGGGAGGAAATGATGGCTGGGCTGACCGTGGCCCGTGGCTCGGGGTTAGCCAAGAGAAGGGGCCGGAGATCTGAACTGGGGTGGTGGGAGGGCAAATTCCAGGGCGTCTGGGAGTTAGGGGAGCGGTGTCCATTGGATCTGAGGCTATTGCATTTCTAAGGCTCTCCTAACTGAACAATAAAGTTCTCAGTCCATACCCATCCCCCTTCCAAAGGCCACGGCTGGTATGGTGTTAAAGGATGAAACCGAAACAGAAATATAAACAAAATATTTGTGGTTAATAGAAGACATGCGTGCCACACAAGAGTCTGTTTTGCAGATGGAAAACTTGGAGTGGAGTCACCAAGGATCGGCGCTCCATTCTGCACCGCTTCAAGCGTTCTGTCGTGAGCGAAGTGGTTTGAGAAACAGGGAGTGTGCCCAGCTGCCCTCGTGTCCCCGTGTCCTGGTTGTTACAGCGGTCTCTATTACACCTAAAGCTTGGATATTTTTATATGAAATGATGCATAAAACGTGGCACCGAAAATACCTGGGCAGACTTCAGATGTGAGTGAGATCGGAAGGGTCCAATAAGAGGCACAGGGGTAGTAATCAGAAAGGGACGCGGACAGATCGCACAGGTTCTCGCTACCATCGGATCAGCCCGATGGCGAGTGTCTGCGAACACGATCCCCGCGTCCAACAGAGAAGAGGAGCACCTTTTCTTCTCTGGCCACAGACGGCTGAAAAAGGATTAACTCAGCTACCTGACTTTTGAAATTTAACGGGTGAATTTGTGGAAGACTATTAGAGGTGACTGGTCTTTGTTCAAAAAATGCTAAATTGCTGTAACCTGGACTATGTTTTCAAAAATTCAGGACGCATTTAGCAAAGCAAGGAAAAAATAAATCCAGGCTGCTAGCTTGGCAGCTGGTCTGGATACAGTATTTTGCTCTGTTTACTCTGTCAGGAAGCCAGTTCCGTTTGATTAAATTCTGAAATTAGAACGCATGCACTCTGGAAGATACCAGGCGGCTTCATGCTCCTACCCGCGTGGAAAACGTGATTAAGGAAATGAACTCAACGGCTGTAGCATCCGAAGAGATCAATGCAACAGCTGTATTCAACCGGGCTCAGTGGGCTAGACCTTTACTTTATGAACATGGATGGCTTTAGCCTAGAAACTGTGTCCACATCACAGACCTGCCATATTGCTCTGAACTCAGGCTGAGAAGGGAGCCAAGTGAAGCTGCTATCAAACAGCGTGGCAGAGGTGCCAGTGCAGATCCACTCGTGCACCCCAGAGCTAGAATGTAGCCAAAAGGAGAGATCATTTAAAAATTTATATGCACAGTCTTCCCACATCAACGGAGTAGATTATTTTCACAATTGCTGGTATGTCTGTTTGGCAAGTTTTAGGGTTCCTCCACAACAATCTTAGAATTCCCTGTGGGGCGGCAACGTCTTTGGCTTTGCCTGAAGCGAAGTAGGTAGGCCGTTAAAAATAATTTACATGTGAAACACCAGTTAAGAGTTGTGATATCATCAGATAATCCAGGCAAATAACAAAACAAAACCTCGTTGTGTTTTTTCACCCAGTTAATGGAAAGTTAGGATTTTATTGGAAAATACTTGAATTGGCACTGTGATGGTCAAGTCTTCACTTTGGCCATGTGGGCTTGATCATAAGTTGGAAAACCGAAATGCCACTGAGGTATTATCACTGCACCTGTGAGGCACAGAGGATGTGACAGGAGTGTGATCTAAGAAAGGCCGGCCCAGAGGACGATACGGTGGGACTTCCGCTAACAGCAGCACACTGACCCGAGCACCGGCTGGGGTCTAATCTGCAGGCTTCGCCCACGAAGGGGCTGTTTGTGAGGGCCTCCAACTGTGAGCAGATTCCCTGGGACTCTTTCGCGTTAACCAAACCCACAAAGAAGAGTGCCAATAATCGTGGGACTCAGGATGCTAAGGTGACGGGATGACTGTGCTCTCTTCCTTAAGATGTTAGCTTGGTCACCGTGGAGCCAGAGCAAAAGAAGCTGATGGACCTCACTTGTCAGTTTTATCTAAGTATCCATCTCTACAGGTTAGAGGTTGCTGTCCTCACATTGGGGTGTATTCTTCCTTCAACAGGGGCAAAGCTGTTGAATTCTTACCTATTGGACTGCTTTTTAAGAAATGCCATATACATGTCCTTTGTTAATGCAATCTGTGTTTGATAGGGTTTAAGACAAATGATTCGGAGGAGCTAATACACGTGTTCTTTAGTTTACACTACACCTAGTACCTGGCTCTCACCTCTATAAATCATCCATGATTACAGTTATGCTTAACGACATTTTGGTTAACAACACACCAGGTATCTGAAGCTGGTCCTGTGAGATTATAATGGAGCTGAAAACTATCACCTGGTAATATCGTAGCCATCCTAATTCCTAGTACAACACACCCTTCACATGTTCGGGTGATGCTGGTGTGAACAATCCTCCATTAATTAAAAAATAAACCAAAAACCATTTAACTGTGCAACTGAAAAGCCTCCACCTAAACTTCAATTGGAAGCAATTAAACTGCTCTGTTAACAACATGCAAAAAGGCAAGTATTGACAAGAAGTTAGTAGATTTTGTATAAATGCCTTCCAATGAATATGCTCAATTAAAACCATATGCTCATGGACTGATACCAGCATTTGGCAGTACTTATGAAAATTTCAGACATTTTCAAAGATGAAATGCATAAAATCTTATTAAAAATCAGCATTAAGGGAGTTTCCTGGTGGTGTAGTGGCTTAGGATTTGGCGTTGTCAACGCTGAGGCCTGGGTTTGATTCCCAGCTAGGGAACTACCCACATTAAAAAAAAAAAAAAAATCAGCATTAACAGATGAGCATTTGCCATTGATTTTGATAGAGAATATGAACTTTAAACTGCAATTAAGCAAAATGTTATTCCCCACAAAAGAATTCTGCCTTCTCCTTAATATTAGCATTATAAAAAAAAACTGCATTTATTCTTATATTATGAAATTCATCAACACAAATTTTGTGGAAATTTGTTTTCTCTCCTGTTACGTAAGTACTTACACGATACCCTCGATTTTGCCTCTTGGACCACCAAGTCTAAAATATTTACTACCTTGCTCTTTACAAAAAAAATATGCCAACCCCTGTCATAAAACAATTTTGAGGATTAAATAATCATGTGAAAATGGTTAGAAGCAGGCTGGTATGTAGTAAGTACTTTTTTTTCTTTACTCATCATCTATTTTTCATAGATAGTTTTTATTTTTTTATTGTATGTAGAAAAATTTCTCAATGCATTAAAGATATATGTGCATAAATATTTATCTGCATCTTGGATTAGGCTCTATCTTTAGGTTATGTCTCCAGAGGCAGATGATTTCAAATTGAAGGCAACCTCTTCACAAAACTATATTGTCTTACCATATTACTCTTATCGTCTAGGCAACTGGGTAATTTTAGACCGAAGAGACTACAATTCCTGCCCTTGCCTTCCTGGAATGTTTCATTTTGGGATTTCTATTCCCAAGAGAGACAGCCCATCTGTGATGTTCATTCATTTATTTAGCAGGCATTCATTAAACATCCATTTGTTGGGCACTTAGTAGGACAAAAAATATAAACATTAAGTTGAAGTGTCAATTGCTCTCAGGGAGCTTCAATGCAGTGGGGGAGATAAGATGTGAATTATACCTGTATTTCCGGAGCTAGGTGGGGATCTCACTCCAAATACATGACCAGATTATAAAGGAGGAGGCTCCAAGGAAAGAAACGCTGAGGTGTTGCTATAAAGATAGTTACTAGGTAGACAGAATATCAGATTCTCACCACCCTTTTTCAGCCGAGTCAACACAGTCCATTTTTTTGCTTAACCTGGTTAAGGTGGGTGTGTCCTTTGCAATGCAAAGAACTCTGACCAATCTGGATGGTAGAAAAGCAGGACAAGCAATTTAAAGGGACTGGGACAGGCAGGGCCAGAGGCAGAAGAGCAGCAACCAGCTGGGGGATGAAGGAAGAAAGAAGGCTGGCCGTATAGCTCGGTCGGATCACGGCAGGTCTCACACATCTGTTTAGGAGTGCGGAGCGTTTTACAGCTGCATCACTTCCGGTCCTCCCGGGCCTTCGGGAAGCGGAAGGCAGTTATTCCCCACCTCTGATTTAGAAGTGTGTCTGACGGGCTGCCTTCAGGTAGTCCAGTGAAATAACAGCGAGGGAACCTTTACTTTGTTAAACATTACATTTTTAGCTGGCTAAGACACAACGGGACCTACAGTGAGGGTGACACTATTCCCTATTTTCGGGATCCAACACCCTTAGTTCAGGTCAACAAGGTAGTTTAGCTTAAAACATTTTAAAACGTTTTCCTTTTGTTTCCCTTCTTAAGGCAGTTTTAATGACTCTGTTTACACTGATTTGGAAGAAGTCTTTTCAACAGCTTCGTAAGATCCACCCTAACCCCTGAAGTTCCTGGGAAACACCTTTTCTTTTTCAAATCGCCCAGCAATTGCTGGGCAGGACTGTGTAAATGACCCACAGTGCCCTCCAGGGAGATCTAATGTTTCTAATTTTTTTTTTTTTTAATGTTGGGACAACAGATTCTGATTAAGGAAGCTGTGGTTGAATGCAAATAATAAAATGACAAATAAAAGTATAAAAATGCATTTGGACCCTTTAGCAAAGAAAGAAATGTAAACTGGTTTAACTGGAAAGAGTAGCAAGGCTTAGGTTGTGCTTGTTTTTAGTATGGCTGAAGTCTGTAGATATTCCTGAAGAAAAAGTGAAGGAGGGAGAGGGCAAATGTTAAACAGGATGTTAAATACTATTACTGGGCCACAGCGGGAAAGATACATCAGGGTAATGAACTGAAGCATTTCCTTTTCACCAGTTAACAGTGGACGGAAGGGTACAGTGTGAGGTAGAAAGGTGGGCAGTTATGAAGGCTCAATTACAAGTCTCAAAGTAGGAGAACCTTCCGGGGAAAGGAGGGAAGGCTTGTGGAAAGCAGAGAATTTTGGATGAATTGTTTGAATGGAGTGCACAGAGGGTGAATAAAAGGACTGTTGACCTCTGGCAAGGGTGATCCCATGGGCTCAGCTTTGTGACTGAGAAAAAAGAAATCTCTTCTACCTCCTTCCTGAACTACTCATGGGGCCGCTCAAAACCATCTGAGTTCAGCAACAGTAAAATGTTCCTTTGTGCTGGGCTATATTAACAGGACCCCTACGTGTTTTGATATTAAAATGAAAACACATCCCTCCAAAATAAGACTGCGGATGCATCAGAATAGGATTCCAGAGAGCCTTGTTCACAAACTCATCAAGGGGCGAGGGCGGTGTTGGTTTTAAGACGCAGGACCGGCTGCGTTAACACCTCCAGATGCAATCAGACGCGGTCGCAGCACGCTTCGCAGGAGATCGAGGTTAGCCCCAGGGGTCGGGTAAGGTGAGAGTCTCGCTTGGCGGCTTCGGACCCGCCCACCGGGGTCCCCTGCTTTTATAAAGCGCGTAGGACTGCAGCCGCCACCAGTCGGCCGCCGGCTCTCGGCGCGACTTCTCGGCCGCACCGTCTGCCTAGGAGGAGGTCCTGGATGAGTCGCTCCGGGCCTGGTTAGGAGGAAGCTGTCTCCGGAGGACACTGCCAAGGCCAAGGCCGGCGGGCTGACGTCGCCGTGGGAAGGGCGGGAGACTACCCTACTCCCGTGATCGCCGGCGGACAGGGACACACAGTTCAGGGCCATATTCAGACACTACCCGGTCTATCTGGGTTACGTCCCTCAGTCAAGATCGGCCCTCGGCGGCTGCACAGCTCAGTCCATCCCGGCTGGGACACGGGGACCGACGGCCCCGCCAGCCGTAGCAACAGCTGCGGCCGCTCCAGGCGTTTCGCCTCGCGAGCATGCGCAGTCCGTCAGCGCACGTAGACGCCGGCCGGGGCGAGCGTAATGGACGTTTACGTCGGTGACGCCGGGGCGCGTGAGGGCGTGGGCTCTCCGAGCATGCGCAGTGGGTGCTTCGGAGACGACCCTTCGGCCTTTTGTAGGGAGGGGGCGACGCTGAGATGGGGGCGGCGGCGGCGGACGCGGACCGCACTCTCTTTGTGGGGAACCTCGAAACGAAAGTGACGGAGGAGCTGCTTTTCGAGCTGTTCCACCAGGTAAGCGGCTCGGGTCAGCCTCCCCTTTCGTCGTCCGCTCGCGTAGGGCTCGGCCCGGCGGTCCTGGGCCGCCTTTTCCGCGCACGCTCGGCTGTCAAGTGAGTCTGGGCACCCGGCTGGTGGGCCGGTCGGGGCCGGAGGTCGCGCTTAGGGAGGCGTTCGCTGGGTGTCGTCTTATTAAAACAAAATAAAGACCCCAGTTGACGCCAGCGTGAGGACCGGAGGTGGCGGAGGGATCCTCGATGAAGCGTACCCGAGGTAAGGATTGGGGGGGGGGGGTCCTAATACGTGGGGGTTCTTCCCTGAGCCGTGTTTTGGGTTTCCTCTTAAATTAATAAAAAAAATAATTTAAAGTTTCAGTTGTCCTACAACATTAGAATTGTTTCAGGTGGACAACGTAATGATTAGACATTTATAGAGAGCCGTGTTTTTTCATTCTTTTCTCATCTTCCCCTTTAGGACACTTTGTCTTTGGTTTAGCTGACAGATTACATTTCCATTTCTTTGTCAGTATCTGTGTCCACTTAAGTTTCTTATAAAGTTGCAGCGTTAAAATAGACCCATAAATACTCTGTAGAAGAGCAGCATTGAGTTTCTGTATTAAAATGTGTAAAATTCAAAGTATCCTGTTCCCTCCAGTTCCATCCTCCAACAACTGGGTGATGTTAGATTAATCGATACAAAAGTGATACAAAACTTTTGGTCCAAGAAAACTGCCCTTTCTTGTCCTTAACAAACTTTAATTTCCACGGAGTGGGAAAGTGATGGATCTTGGTCACCTCCTTAAAGTCATGAAGTGCTGAAAAATGTAAATTCTACGATTGTGTTGCTAGTTAGTTCCTTGGCGGCTCCCTTCCCCATGTAACCTAATCTGATTCGGTTATGTCTGTAGGACCTTTATTCTAATTGAGATGGAAATCTATTTTGTAGAGTTCCTGATTGCAGTTATTAAAACTTTGTAAAATTGAGTATTTCCCTGAAATTGCCTTATTTAAGTTGTAAACTTGTTTCTCTGTAGGCTGGGCCAGTGATAAAAGTGAAAATCCCAAAAGATAAGGATGGTAAACCCAAGCAGTTTGCATTTGTGAATTTTAAACATGAAGTATCTGTTCCTTATGCAATGAATCTACTTAATGGAATCAAACTTTTCGGAAGGCCTATCAAAATTCAGTTTAGATCAGGTAACTGACTAGTCAATTCTGTGTTGTTTGGGGAGAGGGATTGTTTGCTGCTTTATTTTTTTATTACTATTCTTCAATTTTAAAGGAACTTTTTGGACGAAAACACTTGGAGCTTTGTGAATAATAAATAGTGTTCCTAAGAATGGCTAACATTGACTACTTGGATTTTGAAAGTTGTAATTTTAAAATTTCAGTTCGGGTTAATAAAAAGCACAGACTTCATTGTTAGGAGACTTGGGTTTGGCCCATGCCTTGGATAGAGCAAGAATTATTTTCTGAAAATAACTTTCCCTGGCTGCTTTGTAATGTACTTGTATAAATTTTGATTCTTGATCATGTGAGGATGACACTTTCCATGTATCCAGTCTTACAATTTAAAGTGAGGGTCAGAATATTGTGGCCAGAGTAAATCTTTATATATTGGATATTACCTTTTTTTGAGACGATTTGTTTTTGGTATATCTGCTATTAAGCACTTGAATTTTCACTGTGATGAAACTAACACAGTCTTCTAAAATTTGAGGTGTTTTCTTTTAGCCCGTGTGTACCTTTTTGGAATGATTTGGGGTGGGGGAGTCAATTTCAGATTACATCTTACATCAAGAAGAATTTGTCAAATGATTTCATTTTAGGAAGTAGCCATGCCTCACAGGATGTGAGTTTGTTACATCCCCAGCATCATGTTGGAAATTCAAGCCCTACTGCCACCTCTCCCAGCAGGTAATGTTTCTCACCTATTGTTAAAATCATTTATTAATATTTCTTTAATAATCTCAGAATGCATATTTGTGGTTGGTTTTCTTCTTTATGCTCTTACCTCTTCTGTTATTTGCTGTGTTGGATTATAGTTGTTTATGTATCTATTTTAAGGGGATGTACAGACACATTACATATAATCCCCTTTAAAATAGGTGTGAATGTGACTATATTCGTGTGTAAAGACGTACACCCACACATGCATGTAAATAATTGAAACAATTTCTCAAAGCATTACTTAATCTTTATTACTCGCAGGAATCTCAATTTTCCGTTTTTTTTTATCTTAAAATTTCAATTTAGTTTTATGACCACTAATCAGTTGTTACCTGTAGTCTCAAAATACCTGTTGGTAAACAGGCTACTGGACCTAGAATTCCCTTCTAGGTCAGCGTGTACCAGTTGTGTGATCTTGAGCTAGTGTCACCTCTCCGGCCCTGTCCTTCCATTGGTAGGGGAAAGGAAGTTGACTTGAATGATTCCTTCCGGCTCCTGAGGGTCAGAAAAGAGACCATATTTATATTTACTTAAGTAATTTTATTGGCTTTGGGGAGGCTGACATTTTACCAGGGACAATTTTTTTCCTGGTATATCCGTAGAATTATCTATCAATCGTCATGCGCTTCACTCAAGAAAGTTCACAAACACTTGTTGTGGGTTAGGTTTTTACCAAGTTTTTGGCATTTACGATCGCATTCATTCCCCATAGCAGCTTAGGAGGTAGGGCTTACTACCTCTTCCTTGTATATGAAGGAAATGAGGAATGCAGGTGAACTTGCTCGGGTTCGGACCGTTCATAAGCATTGGGCTGGGATGCAACCCTGCGGGGTGTGGTCACGTCCTTCCGCTGTGATCAGCTTGGTGCACCTGATTGATTACTATGTGTGTTTGGTGACGACCTGTTTAGTTACTGCAGTAAGTACTTTAAATAAGGGGCAGAAAGTGCTCAGAGAGTTTTAACAAGGAAAGATGATTGAAAGGATCAGGACCTGAAAGAGGACAGTGTACCTAGATCATAATGAGTGAAAAATGGAGACGAGTGGATGATATTGGTGACTTGGATGAAAGCTGGATAATACAGTTTTTCTTATAGGCTGTAACTTGGACTTGGGGATTTTACCCTAAGAACTATAAGAAGACGTTGAAATGTTTTCAGTAGAGCAGTAATAGACTCCTGTTAGGTTTGTATTTTAGAGTTGTTTGAGAAGTGGATGGATATGAAAAGGTATTGGTGAAATTGTAGCAGTAGTGTACAAAAGCTGTACCCGTGGTGTCCTTTCTTACCAGCTGGAGTTAGATGGTTTACTCTTACTACAGTTGGAATTCAGAGCATCACCAGCCACTTTTATAGAACCTTCAAAGTATCCTACTTAGGTGGAGAAAAAAGGTTTTAACTGCTCCGCCCCCCGCCCCCAACTTAGAATTCCATGGGGGGAAAAACATGAAAGTATTTAGTTTTAATCAAAGTCTAGACAGTGTACATTATATTTATACTTTTGTTATATGTAAAATTGTATTTTTTACCTCCTTAGCATACAGCTATGTCACTTTCTGTTTTTAAGAAAACACAAAGATCTAAACTATAAGGCGATCAATTGGTAATTTAGTTCCAAAGGCATATTTTAAAATAAAATGATAACATTTTCAAAGTGAGTTTTTCTGTAGAGCAAGTTACCCTTTTAGGAAATGAGGAATAAAGTATAAGTCCTTAATCTATTTGTTGCAGAACTCTTAATTCCTTACTCCCCAGAACCTGCTCCTCTTTCCTGTCTTACTATATGTCTACCTAATTGTTCAAGTTAAAAATGTAGATTTTATGTTTTATTCTCTCCCTCATCTGTCATATCTAATCAATCAAATCCTTGTTCTCAATCTAGGGCTTTGCACTAGCCGAGATTGACACATTTTTTTCTATAAAGGACCAGATAGTAAATGTTACAGTTTCCAGGCCACAGTTTGTTTCTCTGTCATTGTAGCACTACTTAGGTAATATAAAAATTTTTAAAAGTGAGGCTACGTTCCACTAAGACTTGGTTTACAAAACCAGTTCGGCCACAGATTATGTATGGTTCGCTCACCCCAGCATAAAGGCCATCCCTGCCCAGCCACGCTGAAGTAGATCTGTCTCTCGTCATTCTCTGTGCCATCTGTCATCATGTGAAGTTGTCTCAGTGTCTGAATCCTTTCTCCACCACCATGAAAGCTGTAACCTCGTTGGCCTTGTACGTTCTTGCCTCAGAGCTGTGTCTTGCTCATGATTGGTATATAGTAAGTACTTGTTGAATAAATGATGTGTTGGTTTTCTCATTTTTTGTAGGTATGAAAGGACTGTGGATAATATGACTCCATCAACACAAATAATTCAGAGATCTTTCTCTTCTCCAGAAAATTTCCAGAGACAAGCAGTGGTAGGTTGATTTTTCAATTTGAGTTACTTAAAAAATTATATGTAGTAGTTAAAATGTTCCGATAATTCTGAAATTCTGGTTAGGCTAGTATGACCTTTGCAGACCAATACTCATGTTAGTTTTCACTGGCTTGAAATACATATTTAAAGATGGAAAAGACATGGAAGCACTGCATTTCACGTTGTATTTTTCTTCAGTGACTGGTGCGTGTGTGTGTGTTTTTCAAATATTGGAAATTCATTGTCTGGTATTGTAAGCTATACTGAGTGGCTTTTATCATATTCTCTCTAATACTTAATATGTAATATTAATACTTAATATTAGTACTTTAGTATTCTGGAGTCTTCTAGACTAGCTCCCTCTTGAATGTTTCATTTTCTATAATAGCACCATGAGACTAGGTTTAACATTTTAGGCATGTTTTACTATTTCATTTTTGTTTCTTTTCAGTTGCTAAGTCTTTCACTTTTTCTTACATTCATTTTATTTTCTTTGCCCAGATCATAATGTTGGTGTGTGGTCCCTAGGCTTTTGAATTTCATGTCTATAAATAAAAATTTAAGAGTGAAATATGAATCGTAAAATTAAGAGCTTTTGTCTTCATATTATTTGTCTCATTTTGCTGTAGGCCATTAAAGAAAATCTTCACTGGTAGAATTTGGGAGCCAGTGTCCTAGGGGGTAGCGCTCGTCTCCATGTCCCCCTCACTGGTCCGTCTCACACACCATGTCAGAGTGTGACTTGTGTTTGCTTCTCTTCCTGGCAGTTGGACTCTCCATTGTGTGCAGGATAAAGTCAGCATTCTTTAGGCTGCTTACTGGGCACGTCAGTCGTCTGGTTCCAATTGGTCTTTCTAGCCTTCCTGTCCATTCACTATTTCTGAGCACTCTAACCTGCTTCAGCTAGAACTTACTGGCCAGTCTCTGAACCCATTCTGTGTTTCCCTGTTGTTATTGTCTGTGCAGTTTCCTTTCCTTGGCATACTTCCCCCCACCCTGAGAATATTTTCCTGAAATTACCCCACGTACTTTTAATGGTCAGATCATATGCCACCTTCGTGAAGCCTTTCTTAATGATCCCAAGCTCCTGGCTCTTCATATGCTCATCACACAGGGAGCCACGGTACAGTCACTTTGTATGGCTTCTTCCCTTCTAGGTTGTATGCTTGATGGCAAGGAGTGGTAGTGATGTACACCCATCTTGTAGGTGTGCTTTGGAATGAATGAAGCTAGAGTACTATACTACCTTTAGTTCAATTTAACTTGAGATCTGTCTAGACAAGAGTGATTTTGCTTTTCCATCATTATCTGTTTAGTTAACTCTGACCAAAAATCTGTTGGTTTGATAATCTAGAAATATTTGCAGTTAACATTTCCTCTTTTTCTCTTCCTTCAGATGAACAGTGTTTTGAGACAGATGTCATATGGTGGGAAATTCGGCTCTCCACACCTTGATCAGTCAGCATTTTCCCCCTCCGTTCAGTCACATAATCACACTTTCAACCAGTCTTCGAGCTCCCAGTGGCACCAGGATACACCTTCCTCGCAGCGTCAAGGCAGACAGAACTCCCATCCCTACGCAGCAGACAGACACTATAGCCGAGAGCAGCGTTACTCTGATCACGGGTCTGACCATCACTACAGAGGAGGCAGAGAGGACTACTTCTACGAAGATAGGAATCACGATGGTTGGAGCCATGACTATGACAACAGAAGAGACAGTAGAGCTGGAAAGTGGCACTCGTCTCGACACTAACACGTGTTCAGAGGACCTTTGTTTATAGGGTCATTTTAGGCCCTTTTGGCTGACTTGGTCTGGGAATGTTCTGTTGAAACTGTATGGAGCAACTTTACAAGTTGCTGCATTTCTTTATGAAATTTTTAAAACCTAGAGCTGCTGTCTAATACAGAAACAGGAAGAAGTGTGATTCTAGTTTTTACATTGATAACCTTTCACCTCAGGGTTTTGTGAAGAGAAAGCGCCGCCCTTATGCTGGTCTCCACGGCGGAGGGAGGGGTGCGCTCTGTGGGGCAGGCGCACTGTAAAGCAGACATTGCAGTAGCTGTTGGCTTTTCTAGTGCAGGAGCCTGCTTGTTAGTGAATCAGATTTTGGTATGTGTAATAGAAAATGTTCAAGTTGGTAGTCTGACGTGACTATCAGTATTTTATTGGGAAATGAGAAATGTGATTTCAGTGATTCATTGACTAACATTTTATTTGAGAAAATATACTGGTGAAGACTGGGGACAAATCATGTTTGACTTCTTAGATAACTTAAGTGTAAGTTCTGTGACATGCTCTTTGAGTTTTACCCTAGTTGGGCATAGAAGTCTACACATTGCTATTTCATTATGAAATTTTAGAATTTCTTTATTAAATCATGATTGCTGTATGACTGAAGTCACTCAGGAAGTTAAATATCTAACTGTATATATTTTTTTACATTAAAAGTAGTGTTAGTGTAAAACCCCTTTGTGGGAAGAACAAAAATGGAAATGCACAGTCAGGTAAAATGGTAAACTGCTTCGTGAGAGGGGTCCCAGAACCCCCGAAATTATCTTCTGGAGGGTACACCCCTTGTAGTACAGGCTTCCCCCACTGGGTGAGTGTTCTAGAAACCCAGCTGGCGTTGAGAGAAGCTGCATTTGGCTTCAGTGAATTTTTCTTGGGGACTTGACACCTTCGCCCCTTTCATCATGGGTGATGGACACGTGCACCCTGCACCCTGGGGTCTGCCAGCGTGCCCGCCCACACCGGCTGAGCGTTCGGGTTTTGACCAAAAACAGCATGAGCCCTGTGTCCCCACCCTTCGTATTCACTCTGTCTTGCCCCGCGTTACCTTTTTTTGTTTCTCTGGATGAAAAAAGTCCTCAAAGGGGACTGTGGCCGATAGGGAAGAGGTGACACAAAAATGGCAGAAGCACTAATGCAAGAATATCAGTGAGTTCAGAAACTGTTTTGAAGAGTGGAGAAACCTCGATAATGGTACTGCACCCCATGGAGAGTGTATTGAAGGTCACTGAAGTTTATACATGTAAGAATTTTTTATAAATTCTGGGGTTCTTTGGATCCCTGCCCCGCCTTGTACTAAAAGTATACTTATTTGGACGAAGGTTCACAGAGCCTTTCAGTGCTGCCTCTGTCATTCAAGCTTTTAAAAGTACCATTTTCCAAGGCCCCGGGCATCTGTGTGCATGTTGTTAGGAGGATTGTACAGGTCACCTTTTTTGCTTTGAACATTTGGAAGAATTTAGTCTTAAACTTTCTGATTTAAAACCTTTTAAAATCTTGTTTAACAAAACTTTGATGTATCTGATACTGTTGGCCTTTCGTTGTAGAACTTGTTTATAAAAACTCATTTCTTGAAATATTTGGATCCTTTAATATTGCTATTAATTACAGCATTTGTATTGTCACTTTTTAATATATTGAAAACATAAAGAAGGTGTGTCTTATTTTTTTGATGCCACTGTAGAGATATTGTACACAGAAAGTTAGCAATATACTTTATTCAGTGATTGCCTGCTGTTAAGAAAGTCAGTTCTTTAGAGTATCTTGACATAGGTTAGTACCTTTTATACATCCTGAACTTACTATTTTAGAATGAGATTTTCAGTGACACATGCGTTATAGTTCCAAGCACTGTAAACTTAACTGATTCTCTCTCCCTGGTCACCAGGAGTTTATGTACATTCAGTTTTTCTGTTTCTAAATGGCATGCCATTTTTCTGTGTCTAGGTAAAGAGCTATCCAGCTACTTGGCACAGAGAATTAAGATAAAAAGTTTGCTTAAGCAGTTTAATACAAAGATTTGTTTCCAGTGAGCCTGTAATTTTCAAGTATCTGATAGGAAAAGTTAGTAGCATTTGCAGATATTAACAAAGGTTAATTCATCTGTGAGTCAGACCCTTTAGTATCGATTCACTGGTTCAGAATACTCCTTTTTTAATGGCTTCCGGGACACGCCTCGCGAGGCCCTAGTGAATCTCACTTCAGTATCACCCAGCTGAAAGTAACGAAATGTCCTTAGAGAACAAGACAGCCTCAAAGAATTGAATATGGTTGATGAGACACCACCCGTGTATGGAGAGCTCCAGCGGGCCGGAGGAGTTGCGGGTAGGGCAGTTTCTCCCCGAGTGTGCCACGGAATCCTCTCACAGGGTGCTCTGCTGAGCAAGGGTTCTGGAAGCAAAGGCTTGGTAAATGTGCATGAACTGCCTTTCTCTTGGGGAATGACAGAGCAGCACCGTAGCTGCTGACAAGTACCAGAGTAAGGAAGTCCGTCTATACTTTGTATCTCCCAAACCCTACCTTTGTCTTACTCTTGTGTACATGTTACATAGTAGGACCCTCCCAAAGAATCTGACTCCACCCTTCTCCAAACAACCATGAGCTGTGTATACCACTTTCTGATTATGTCATTCAGGCCCATGTTGCCTGTATAAGCTGTCGCCATCCGAGAATGGCTGACCGTGCTCTCAACAGAACTATGCCAACAGCACCCTGATGTTTAAGTACTAATTCGTGCGTTCCCGTTGTATCCTGTGTTTGCTTGTCATTGCCTTTATATTGCGTTTTAATGTTCTTTTTAATGGTATCTCTAGACAGTTCCACAGCGGCAGAGACCAGTCTGTTCACTGAATTCACAGTACCTAGTTCCTGGCATAATATGTAATACTTGGTGAATTTTTGATGAATGAATGAACATTTATCAAGTAATTGAATTAAGAAAAAGGAGGCTTCGACATAGATAACTTTAGATTTTCTAACCCTGAACCATTATTGCATCCCGTTATTAAAACTATCACAATATATTGTGCCTTTAATACACTGTAGAATTCTGTTTTTCAAAATTTTAAGACATTTTTGGATCTGTATGAGGTTTTCTTTTAAAAATTGTTTATCTTAGTTTGGTTTTGGAATTACTGGTTCTGTTAGTTTTGGAGAATGCATTGACAAACTTACCTTTTTTTTAATGCCCAGGATAAAAAGTTGAGTAATATAAGAATTACGTTTCTTTAAGACTTGTTGAATTCATTGCTAGAACTGTTGGGAGTCTTTGGAGTAATTCTTTGGTTCCCTTTTCAATTTCCTTTATGGTTATTGATTATTCAGATTTTCTACTTCTCGGGAGTCAGATTGGATAATACGCTGCCTTTATGCATATTATCTCGAACTTTAACAGTAATTCTTCAAGTGAAGTAGTGCTATCACTGCTTTAAAGAGGCGGGAAATGGGTCTCAGAGATGACAGGCAACTTGTTTAAAGACATACAGCTGAGATAGGGTTAGACTTCATCTTGTTTGTCCCCAGGCCTGCTGTCTTTCCTTATACATGGGCCACACTGAATATTCCTGCCCAGATGCTTTTGTACAATCATTCATGAGAATGCTCTAGCTTGATGTCATAATTTCCAGTGGCATTTACAGTAGACTATTAATAATTATAGAATTACCTAAATTTGGCTGCAATGACAATTACTAATTGATTCAAGCTTGTTATCAAGACTCCTAGAGCCAGGTCATTTGATGGCACAAGGAGGGGGTTAAATCTCAACAGGGTGTGCAAGTGAGGTCACATGGACAGAACACAGACTTAGCTCTCTAGGGCGCTCCACCTAAATAACTCGGGACCTCAGCTCTTTGCAAAGCCTCCTGCCCAAGGATTTTAAATCCAACCCCCAGGACACCGCCTTTGCACTGGGTTGCCTATGTCTAATTTCTGTCCCCCATCTTGAAGTTTGACTCTGCTTCTCCATGGCGAAATAAGAGGCCAGGACTATTGTGCGAGTGACACTTCCTCCACACGGAAGGAAACAGCAGGAGTGAGAAGGAACGTTCCTGTCCGCTCCCCACCCCTGCTGCTGCCATGCTTATTGTGTGATGCCATCGCCACATGTGCTTTCCACTGTAAAAGCAGCCTCTTCCCCATCGGGGATGACACGAGGACACGCATCTGTGTGATAGTGGCGGTGCTGGCACAACGACTTCCTTCCTCTCAGTCGGTGGCTTTGGTGTTGCTCTTCCAAGAAACTCCTGGAGTGCTCGCTTCACCGGTTTTTTAGTATGTGCCAACATGTGCAAATCAAGTTGAGAATCTTCTCCATGCGCTTATTAGGTTTAGGAGTCCAGGTGCCAGAGACCAGGACCATTTTGTAATATAAAATTCTCAAGGTTGGCGTGGACCTGTAGCTGTGTGTTTTAGACAACTTGCAGCCTTCTCTCCCATAGCTCCAGCTGTCCTAACTTCCATATGAACGTCTGTCCCTGCCCTCATCCTGGCTGCCTGCTGGGTATCTCTATGAAGTTGTCCCCTTTCTAAAACTGCACTCATCAACTCTGACCTGTTCTTCCCACTGGGGATAGTTTCCGCCATAATACCTGTTGTCACGGTTCTTTTATCGGGGTCTACACCAATTCCAGCCTCCTGTATCTCCTTAGCCAAAATGAATTCCTTTCCCTTATATTCTCATAGCACTCTGTAATTCTTAAAATGATTGGCACAATCTCCGTGGTAGTAGATTTTGTATCTCCTGATTTGCTTATAGAAATGAGCACTTACTATAGACGGTGTTAGACGTTCTATGTGTTTTCACGTAATCATCCTAGAACCCACTTTACAGATGGAAAAATTAAAGCTCTTCTCTTACCTGCAAAAGAAACAACTCTAAACCCAAAATAAACCATTAATCCTTAAATACCTGTAGTGTCTGGTATACTATCAGCTCTAATAAATGTGTTTTTACTGTAGCGTTCTAGCACAGTGTCTAAGACACAAGTAAGTGTTCAGTAAGTGTTTGTTAAACTGAATTAAGGTAAAATGCAACTCAAATTTCATGAAAACCTTTAGGGTGTCCATTTTGAACAAGGTGCATTTCGAAGATTATGTTTGGCTTGTATTTTTCACAGTGGTAGATGGGAGAGGCAAAACATCTACCACCCTTCCTTCCTCTCCAGATTTCCAGATGGAGGTAAACAGAGTTACCAGGTGTCAGCAGTCAACCTGATGCCAACATTTCTCAAGACAAAGTTCCACAAAGGAGGGACGGGAGAGAGAATCATCAACCCTAAGTCTTCATGAGATGCCTACTGTCTATTTAAAAATGCTTCATGAACTGTAGGACAGTTTAGAGTGGGGAGAGAGCCTCATTACTCTGGTGACGGCCAACTCCTACCTCCACCGTTACTGCATGGCTCTATGCTAGAGCTATAAAAGTATAAAATTAATGTATTCTGGGAATTGAAATCTAGTTTAATAGGATGGGGATAAAGCCTATCAGATTCAGCTCACTAGGAACAGAATTGTAACAATGTGAGGTTTATGAACTCTGAAACAAGTAAGTAACATGAGGAACCAGGGGCCTCTCCGAAGTGGAATTAGAAAAGGATGGAAACAACCCAAGTGTTCATCAACTGAAGAATGGATACACAAGATGTGCACACACAGACACACACACACACACAGACACACACACACACGGGAATGTCATTCAGCCTTGAAAAGGAAGGAGATTCTGACACATTCTACAACATGGATGAATTTTGATCAAGTGAAATAAGCCAGACACAAGAGGACAAATACTGTATGATCGCACTTATGTGAGGTACTGAGCATCATCAAATGAATAGGAACAGAAAGTAGAATGATGGTGGCCAGGGGCTGGCAGGTGGGCGGGCGGAAATGGGGGTCAGTGTTTAATGGACATGGAGTTTCAGTTTGGGAAGCTGAAAAAGTTCCGGAAACGGACAGTGGTGATGGTTGCCCAACAATGGGAATGTACTTTATGCCACTGAACTGTACACTTAAAAATAGTTCAAATGGGAAATTTTATGTTCTGTACAGTTTACTGCAATTAAAAAAAATGAGGGTAAAAAAATGTAGAAAAAGTAGTGATGTCTCAGTAAGGGAGGGTTTATGTGGCCTTGTCCTGTTAGAAACGTTGTCCTAGATTCTGATAGAAATGTTACGGGCTGATTCCCAGCAGTACTGAGAACTGACTCAGGGTCCTGTTTCCTTAGAAACTACAAAGTTAAGATAAAGGTGGAATGCTGTGTCTGAAGACCTTTTATCTGAAATCTCTACCCCTGGGTTGGAAATAGAGGCAGCTTCTCTCTGTCAAAGCGACCTACATGGCTTAGATTCTTTAAGTAGGAGGAGACGTTCCAGTCTCACCGAAATAACATCAAACAGCAAGGCTTCTCATAGTCTGGGATGTTTACAGAACAAGATTTCTTGGTCTTATACCCTTGATATTAATTACCGAAAGCAGTTTTTGTAGGTTCACAACAATTGGGACAGCAGAGACTCTTAGCAGAGTGGTGTAGCTTTGAGATAAATTCTGTGAAGAAAGGAAACAGGAAGAAATGATCGGGTCCACTTTGAGACAAGGCTGCTCCCCTTTTCCAGGGCCCCACGTTCTTGTGCCTGCCCTCCCTCTGGTTAGCAGGGCTTGGATTTGTTAATTTGCTGCAGACATTGCTCAGTTTGGGGACATTACTATTTAAGATTACCAAGCTAATGATATGATACACAAAACCCAATAAACTGCAAATCTCTTTACATTAAAACACCATTTACCTAAACTGTCTGTATATTTATAATGAAAGTACATTACTAAAAAAAGCCAAGGTTCAAAAATGTCCACACGTCATTTTAACTACCCACTATTTTAAAATTATGATAATAAATGTTAAGGATATAAATTCTTAATTGTAAATAGCACTTTGTAATTTTTAATTTGTAATAAAACTGATCAATCTTCCAGTAGTAACTTGGAAAACGAAATTTCTTTGAAAATTTAAAGAAGTAGTAATACTTTAGGAGGATGATAAAAAGCCCCAATGATAAGTTTACGTACTTCACCTGAATTTACTTTCTATGAATGAAGTTTAAAACTAAGAAAAAAACTAAAGAAGAAATGTAGATTCTTACAAAGTAGGCTACAAATAATGTAGTTACAATATGCACACATCTGCATAATGAAAGTCTTTAACCTGTGCGCACGATTTGATGTCTCATCAAAGACAGTTTCTCTGGGCCTGGGCTGGTGGTGGGTCGCAGACAACAAAGGAGTTGAAGGATTTCACCTTCACTATCCTTACAGCTCTGATGAAGCAACTAAGTTTCTCTCACAAAACCCATCACCAGGTATGAATTACTATGCCACAAACTCTGTAATTAGTGGCAATGATGACTTTCAGAAAACTACATATATAGAAGACATAATTAATTCCAGGCTGAAACCAGTATTTGTGGCAAAGTCGCTTCCTGCACACAGAAGTGCTACTGAGTAGCCAGGATTTAAGACTTGAAAAGTCCGTTTGGTGGCCATCTTTACTCTTGGAAATGATGGATAAAGGTAGTTTGATCAAAACCAAAGCAGATCACAGTGTGGACAGAGCTGTTTTTAGTTCATTTTGATTTAATTTGCTGCCTGGATTCGTTATACACGGAAGGACAACATTTAACTTTTGAGACCTTGTCAGGGTGGAGTAGGAAGGCATTATCGCAGAAACCCGACAGCTGAACTAAAACACGGCTAACAGCCTTCCGTAGGAAATGAGGAATAAACCTTTGCCAGTGAAGCAAAGGGACTTCAGCACCTAATGCGTAGCAAGCGATCTCTCAGACAAGATTCGTTTAAGGATTTCCAAAGGGTTTGATGATAGTGGAATTGGCCTCCTGGCCTAAAAATGCGCGCCGCCCTGCCGTCTCCTGTAAGTTAGACAAACACGCAGTGTGTGGAGTGGGCAGGTTAGTAAATGGGAAGCAAAACCGGAAAGATATATTTGGAAAAAACCCCAAAATAGAAAGCTAGGCTTTTCTCGATTAAACAAAGTAAGAGAGTTCTTTCACCAATAGGCAGTTTGCAACTAATCCAAACTCAGGAAATAACTCTTTGAAATGACTAAACTTAGTTCTGAAAAACATGCGCATCCAATAACATCCGAAAACACGTGGCGGGGGTGGGGAAATCTTTCGCTATGCCCGGCGAGACTCTAAGTCCCATCGTCCTATTCGTCAGTTAAGCTGGGCTGTGCAGGGCGAACCGGCGCACTGGCCGCTGGGACTTGTGGTTTTGGCTCCTGAGCCTCCCCGCGGGTTTGCGACGTTTGGCGACTTATCGCGCCTGCGCCAGCGCCGGCTGAGCGGCTGGGGCAGTGGCGGCTCGTGCCGGGGGATGCTAGGCACCTCCCTGCGCTCCAGGCTGTTGCGGGGTGTAGGTGGGAGTCACGGGCAGTTCGGGGCGCGGGGTCTCCGCGAAGGTGGCGCGGCCATGGCGGCAGGAGAGAGCATGGCTCAGCGGATGGTCTGGGTGGACCTGGAGGTGAGTGAGGTCGGCGTGGGGGGTGAGCGGAGGTGAGTGAGGTTTCCCGCGTGGGACCGAGTCTGCTGAGCTTGTCCCGGAAGAGCAGCGGCCGTCCGGGTCTCAGATGTGACGAATGAGTGCCTCCTGGGTCTGGGCAGCGCGGGACGAGTCAGGGGGCAAGAGTCCTGCGGGTGTTGGGGACTGTGCTGGACTGTGGGGTTTCTTTCCAAAAGGGAGGAGTCATCCTTATGGCTGCTCCTCGCCCCCCAACCCCGCCTGGATATTGACCTCCCTAACTCTTTGGTCCCTTCGGGCTGAGGGTCATGGGGTGGGTGTGGGGACAGCGGCTCTGCTAGACCCGCTTCCCCAGCCTTACGGGACCCTCCTGGGTCGTTGGAGGTAGACGGGAGGACTCCGGAGATGACTCAGCCTTGCTCCTCATCCGACGGGAAGACTGAGGCCGGGAGGAGGAGTCAGGCATTCAGGGTCACGCTCTTAGCGTCCGAGTGGGGACTGGAACCCAGTTCTGTTTCCCCGTCGCTTTTACATACTCATGCCAAGGGCTCCCCCCACTTTCTTGAGCCTCAGTTTTGTCATATAGGAACTGGGGATAGTACTAGTACTCTCTTCGTTTGATTATGATGAAGATCAAGTGGTTGATTAACATGAAAACTTTGTAACCTCTGCGGGGATGTGAGCTAAGTCTTCCAAAGTCGAACGCTGTCAGCGCCCAGGTTTGCTTACTTTGCATCTGCTCTGGAGTAGACCCAGGGCGCCTGACGTGTCCCAGGTCTTTGGTGTTTGTTGAATAAATCACTGATGTTTAGCCCCTTTTCTGTCTTAGCCGTGGGGGATCAACAGTATGCCTGAGGGAATTGCTGTTAAATAAGCCTTGGCAAACTAGGCCAGAAAGATGGTTTGCGTGTGTCACATTATGTATTTTTAATTGCAGATGACAGGATTGGACATTGAGAAGGACCAGATTATTGAGATGGCCTGTCTGATAACTGATTCTGATCTCAACATTTTGGCTGAAGTAGGTGGTGCCCTGTCCCAGGCCGTCTGAGTAAAGTTCCCCTAACCAGTAAGACGACTAACCACATAGTCCCATCAGGATTGCTGACTCATGCCAAAGTCGACAACTTTGTGTCATAACCTTAACTTTAACTTCACTCCGTGTGTACACTTTTGCTTCTTCAACTAGGATGTGTGGTGCTTCTAGATCTGTCTTAAGATTTTAGAAATTCTGTTGATGCGGACTCAAAATACCGTCTCATTGATACATTGGACACGATCGAAGTTATAAGATGCTGCTTTTAAACTGAAACATTAAGCAAAAAAGTGAAAAACACACTTGTTGCCTTTTGGCCACTTGTCAGACATTTTCTGCGTATGTGACAGCATCTGACTGGTAGGGGGTGAAGTCCCTGGCCTCGAACACGGTAACTCGGTTTCATGTTGTCAGTCGTATTCAGAGGCAGTGAGAAACTTCGGGAATAGCCACACAGCAGGGATGTTTGTGGAAAAGACAGTCTTGTTGTTATAAGACAAGTTCCCGTGGGGAAGGCTCGATGCGTTACCGGCCCTGGATACACTGCACACACCTGTAGTGAAGACTTCACCTGCTTCCCTGAGCAGGTAAGAGGGGCGAGGACACACAGAGACGAGTTGCTGCTTTTGTGGAGAACCAGACGTGCATCTTAACGTACCTCCCGGTCCATCAGCTGGAGGATCGTGTGAGTGTGTTTCTCATTGTAACAACTGGCTTTTCACAGAATTTGGTACAAACAGAGACCCGAGTTTTAGGTCTGGTTGGTTGGTCCCTGTCACTTGGAATTTACTGGAGGTGAAGGGTGAAGAGAAGTGTCTTTATTTTACCAGCCCGGCTCACTCTTGGCCCAGGAAGAATTTTTCCCTCAGACCGTTAATTCCCTGTGAAACTCTGACAGTTTAACGGACCGGTTAGTTGGTTTGTCGCCTGGAGGAGATTTGGGTGCGGACTCACCAGCTGCGGGTGAGCCGACAGAGTAGGCGCAGTCAGGAGGGTAAGTGCAGTGCTCAGGGGCTGGTGGCACGGCAGGGTCCCGGGCAGGGTCTCGGGCAGGGTCCCGGGAAGGTCGGTTTTATCCTCCTTACGAGCCTGAGGGAACTTGTGTGCGGGTGCAAGAGCCTGTCCCTTCCGTGCCGGCCTGGGGTGCCGGCCTGGGGTCGAGGATGAGTTACAGCCTCAGGCTGATGGAGTTCGCGCTTTCCACTGTAGTTGTTCCAGTTGGTTTTTACAATATGAGGTTTGGGTTTTTAAAAAGATTGTCAATCAGAGCAGATGTTTTTCGCTTCGTGGAGAATGCCGTTACGAGTGTCCTTGTTAGTTGTCGGGTGTCAGGCCTACTTTTGTCACTCTTCTCAGTGACTGCCAGTGGTGTTTGCCACCTTAGCAGTGACAAAGCCCTGGCCTTTATAGTGCTTGGAGAGAGTTCCAAGAACTTTCCTGTCTGGGAGTTGATCCTGTCACTACCCCCTGGAGGGGAGCGGGCAGCTTATTGTCTCCCTTGTGCAGAAGGAGACACTACGCCCAGGGTGACTTGCCTTAAATGCCACCGGTCAGGCTGCTGTGGCTGCTGGAACTCCATCCAGGAGACTCACGGTTGAATGTTCTCCTAAGTGACCTGAAAATGCGAGGGCCCCTTTGTTTCAGATGTCACCAATTACCCTTTTAATTCTCTAACATACAAGTGTTCCCAGCACCGGTGCACCGCTGTCCGGAGCGTGCGTGTAGCCGGCCGTGCTGCTTTTGGCCTGCTCTCCTGCCCCGTGCGCCCGAGTCTGTGCGTTTCCTTGCTATTTCGTGTGCGTGTGTAAGTGTGCGTGTCTCTCAGACAAGTGTAAGTGACATCACGTGCGTGCATGTGCGGTTCCGCGGTTCGCTCTGCTCACTTGGCAATGGAGACACTTTTCAAAATGAACTCATCGTCGGGTTGGCAAGCTTTTTCAAAAAAAAAAAACGCCCCAAAAGACCAAATAATAAACACCTTGGGTCAGGCCTACCTCTCCGTGACCTGTGTGTCCGTCTGTTTTACAGCCCGTACACATGTCTGAATCGCTCTGAGCTTGCTGGCAATGAGAAAGCAAAAGCCCCGGCTGGGGTGCAGTTCGCTGACCCTTGGTAGGGGCGTCTCTTCTCCCTTAGCAGCCATCGCAGTTTCCCGGGCGGGGGGTGTTCGCTCCTTTCTGCCATCGTAACAGTGCTACAGTGAATGAGGACCAGGCGCTTCTAGCATTAAAATGTCCTCATCTCCTGGTTCCCTGGTACGCACGGGCGCCGTCCGGAAGGTACCCGGCCGAGTCGTATGAACGATGCAGGCTTTCGCGGCTGGCTTTGCCCCGGACGGCCCTCGTATATGTATTTAATCCTTGAGGCGGCTTAAACTTCACCCCTGAAACCAAGGCTACCCCTGTCGATTCTGGACGACTTATGCCTTCTCCTGTCCCCAGGGTCCTAACCTGATTATAAAACAGCCAGATGAGCTACTGGACAGCATGTCAGATTGGTGTAAGGAGCATCATGGGAAGGTAACGTCACCAAATACCAGGATTGCTGCTTGGGGGTCGGTAACAGCCCTGAATCCTACACGGCTGTTGGGGGGTATTGTACGAAGGGGTGGGGGGCCAGTGCTTGGCAAGCCCCAGAAACTGCTTGCTCGTCTCCTTTGCATCCTTGGGACCTCTCGAGATCCTCTCCTGAATGCCCTTTTCCCCACACCTGTATTCAGTCTGTCGGGAAGGCACCGAGGTTGTCAGATATGGCTCCAGAAGGGGGTTCCCTGCGGTGCAGCGGCTGGGCTCCATTCCCGGCCAGGGAGCCATAAAACAAGTACCGCTCACGTCACTCTTTTGGAGAGGGGCGAGTGCTGCTCTCCTGTTAATAGTTTATATCTTGGACTTTGAGCACCATCTTTTTCTGGCTGTGGAAATGCTGTTAACGTTCAGGAGCTTGTTTGACTTGGACTCTTTAAGAAAACAAGACCAGTGCAAAGAGGCAGTTTGCATTTGCCCTTGGTCTCTGGAAGTGGTCCATTTGGGGCTCTGTTTGCCCATTGTAGAAGTGAGGTTGCGTTTCCTGACGCGTCTGCAAGCCAACTTCATGTCTCCCGGTGGGGGCTGGGGTTCTCTCTTGCAGTCTGGTCTGACCAAAGCCGTGAAGGAGAGCACCATGACACTGCAGCAGGCGGAGTATGAATTCCTGTCCTTTGTCCGACAGCAGACTCCGCCCGGGCTCTGCCCACTCGCAGGTACAGCCCAGCCCGCTGTGTGCCCTGTAGGCAGCCTTCCCGTGTAGTGGTTCAGGAGACGGCATTTCCAGAACCATCCGCCAAGGCCATGGTGTCTTCCATGGACCCCAATGCGGATCACACATCTGTTGTATGCGGGTGTCCTTGTCTAAGTTACACGTGAACGTGGGGAAATGCCCGGACGCCCGACATTTGGGGTACTCACTCACTCAGTACAGCTTCTCCCCGTGTTTTTATTATGGAGGATTTTCAGATGTGCAGGAAAGTTGGGTTTAGTCATCGGTGACCCGGTGCCGTGTTGTTTTTCCTGCCTGTTTTTTCCGTTGGGCCTTTGGAACTAAATGGCAGGCATCGTGATGCTTCATTCCTCAGTACTTGTCAGGCATTTCCTGAGAATGAGGACATGCTCTTACGCAACCACAACATCATTGTCACGTTTAAGAGGATTAACAGTAGTTCAGTCCCGTCAGCCCATGCCCCGTCCACGTCCAGAACGTCTAATTGACTTTGGACCAGGACCCCGTCACGGCTCATGCATTTCATTTGGTGACGATGTCTCTTTGGTCTCTTAACCCAAAATGTCCGCCTGTCTGGTGACGTCGACTTTTTAAAGCCACCGAGCCGGTTCTGCTAGAATTTTGAAAGCACAGCCATATGTCAGAGGGAAGTTCATGTTCTGCGGAGGTGTAAGCTGACGTGGTAACTAATGCTTTCCTTAAACGTT
>PVJL010013678.1:0-31229 GCA_004026885.1 Lyroderma lyra
AAGGCAGTAATGAGAGAGAAATTTATATCATTGCAGGCCTATCTGAAGAAGTAAGAAAAATTCCAAATAAACAACTTAACATTACATCTTAAAGAACTAGAAAAAGAAAAACAAATGAAACCCAAAGTCCATAAAAGGAAAAGTAATAATAACAATTAGAGCAGAACTAAATGAAATAAAGAACAAACAAACAAACAAAAAAACAGAAAAAAAAAACTACAAAACAAAAAGAATAGAAAAATTTAATGTAACAAAGAGCTGTTTCCTTGAAAAGATTAGTAAAATTGACTAACCCCTGGCTAGACTCACTAAGATAAAAAGAGAAAAGACACAAATAATCAAAATAAGAAATGAAAAATGGAGAAGTTACAACAGATACTACAGAAATACAAAGGCTCATATGAGAATACTATAATAGGAAGGACTATATGCCACCAAATTCAATAACCTAGAAAAATGGACAAGTATTCAGAAATAGACTTCCTAGGCTGTTGAAGAACTGGACAATCTAAATAGACCAGTCAACAGTAGGGAAATTGAAACACCCAAAACCTCCCCAAAGGCAAAAGTTCAGAACCGAATGGCTTCACTAGTTATTTCTACCAAACATTCAAAGAGGATTTAATACCTGTTCTTTTAAAACTCTTCCAAAAAATTAAAAAAGAGGCAGTACTTCCTAATTCACTTTATGAAGCCAACATTACCCTGATACTAAAACCTGGTAATGATAAGACAAAAAAAGAAACTACAGGCCAATATCTCTGATGAATACAGATGCAAAATTCCTAAACAACAAAAACTAACAAATTGAATACACTACATTAAAAATATTACAACTTACAATCAAGTTGAGTTCTTATCAGGACAACATAAACGGATCTTGAGATTATCATGCTAAGCAAAGTAAGTCAGACAGAAAAAGTGAAGAACTACATGACTTCACTCATACGTGGAATATAAAACTGAAAACAACCAAGGAACAAGACAAACAGAAACTCATAGACACAGACAAGAGTTGAATGGTTACCAGAGGGGAAGAGGGGGGTGGTCGAGGAGGGAGAGGGAGTCCAATATATGGTGATGGAAAAAGAACTGACTCTGGGTGGTTAGAACACAATGCGACATATAGATGATGTATATAGAATGGTACACTTAAAATCTATATAAGTTTACTAACCAACATCACCCCAATAAATTTAATTTTAAAAAGTCATCATAAAAAATAATAAAAGAATAAAAATGTCTTCAGTGACTGCATGAAAGTTGTTCTCTAATCTTTAATAACATGTATTATATCTCCACTACTCTTTGCGTAATCTACCTTAGTGGCCTCATATCCCGACTCCCAATATGTTTCGTTTGCCCTGTCTTCCTTTTATTTCTGCCCTGGTTCCATGTTTCTACCTTTCTGTAATACATGACTCTAGGTTGTTTCACATCACACATCTCTTCTATTGATATTGTTTTATCATATATACTTTTGGTTGTATTCAATATATATGATGATTCTTTAAAGAATAGGTTTTGATATTTCTTATTCTGCTACAAAAGTTAGGTTTTCCACATGTATAAAAGATTGGAGTTTTTTTTTCCCCTGAAAATATGGAGGATTGTCTTAAAAATATGAAGATAGAAATTAACCTAATTTGTTAAATGTACCTAACTTAATTTTTAAAGTTAGTAGAAGGTTGAATCATTACAGATCCCATTGTCAGTTTTCAATGTGTGCATTATCTAATTATGAGATAATCTAAGATTGCAAATAAATATTATTATTAGTTTTAAAAACCATAGTTAGAAAGCTAAGTGTGTGATAGAATCACAAAATCAAAACCAGATTCTTTACCATTCTGGGCATTTTTCTGAGGACTTCCCCTAATTTACCTCTGTTGCTATTAAAATAAAGCACCAAGACTGAGAATCAGATTTGACATTATTCTCATCATTGGAGCATATTGTGGAAAATCACTTTCTGTGACTTGTACACTGTTGCTATTAATAAAGTCTAATGACAGTTTATAATGATGTAATAGATTTTGTTTTTCATGGTTAAGGACAACAAAAAGTTGTTTCTTAGGCTGTGTGAAAAATAATAATATCCTAATAAATGGTAGGAATTCCTCTATGGGGCATTGAGAATTATGTTTTAGGTTCTGGGTACTAATAAAAACTAATGAGCATCTGGAGGCAGGTATATGGGAGAGTAGAGTGGCTCATAAAATCATACACAAATAAATTTTGAGAGGTTATAAAATGATGAAAGGTTTGCAATAGATCCAGGCTGGATCAGAGATGAGGCAATAATATAGAATAAATAACCAGATCTCCAGAAAAAGGGAGAAAAAAGCCCAAATTTTTTAGCATTTGTTAATTTCTAATGCATAAATATTCTCACCATGACCAGTTTCAAGATACAAATATGGTACCACTGGACACAAGGTTGGGAAGACATGCAGTAGGACAACAATAAATAGTATTTCTCTCATGCAGCTCTAGATGTAAATAACCTCAATCATAAATAATAGTAAAATAATTAGGAAGTGAATAACTATACTAATTATCTTTTAAAAATAATTTGTCTGAGTTTGTATGATTTAATTTAACAACCTATTTGGAAACTACCTGAAAATTTAAAAATTAGCTCTTGGAAATTTTTTGGTCAAGATGGCAGAGAAGGTAAATGCTATGCTTGCCTTCTCTCCTGCCCATATTACAATTACAACTAAACTACAGAACAACCATCATTAAGAATCGCCTGAAGTCTAACTGAACAGAAGGACATACAGAAGAAGCCACCTTGAGACTGGTGGGAAAGGGGCAGGGCAGTGGAACAAGCTGGTCCCACACCTGCGTGTGGCAGTTAAAAACTGGGAGGGATATCTCGGCTGCAGAGGTCGCCCTTGGAAGAGCAAAGGGTCCCAGCCCCATACCAGGTTCCCCAACCCAGGCTTCCAGTTTTGGGAAGAGAAGTCCTCACAAATTTTAGCTTTCTAAACCAGTGGAGATCGTGTGGCTAAGTGAGATGAAGGGTGGCTGGAGAGTTAGGTGATCCTCTTAAAGGGCCCACACACAGATTTACTCACTGGTAGACTCACTTGCTCTGAGCTTCAACATGTGGGCAGCAGCTTGAAAAGTACCAGGATCTTAGGGGAGAACCTGAGTTGTCTGGCTTCGGGTGAGGGCTGGGAAAGTAGCTTTCTTTCAGATATTAGTGCTGGCAGAAGCTGTTGTTCCTTTGTTGAGTCTTCCCCTACTCATGGCATGCAGACCCAGGGGGCCATCATATCTGAGGCCTCAACACTCTAATATAATTTGCCCCACTATATTCCCAATGACTGAAGACAGGGAGCTTTGCATTCGATCCAGGCAGACCAAAAAAGAATCAAGGAGTCACGGGCAACTTAAACATGGCCTGTACTCCAGAAGCGGAGCAGCAACAAGTGGCATCCAGGAGTCCCACCTCAATAGCTCATAGCCCATAGCTAGCTCTTAGCTTGCTCCCTCTCAGAGAGTCCAATCCCCTTACATAGGCAGTAGAACAAAGGTGGCAAGCTACCAAGTGCAAGCTCAGAAGGCACATACAGAACAGAATGGCTGCCCTCTGGAACAGTGCAAGTCACAGTTACATAACAGGTGCACATCATTTCAGCAAAAGCTCAGCAAGAAAGCCTGAGCTATTTCCTTTTCTCCACACTCACCCTGGTGATTCCCTGAGATCCCACCTCATCCAACTTGCAGGCCCACCCAAGCTACTTTCAGTAGCTTTTCCATACAAATGACCTGCTTTGGCTCATGCTGCAGACTTTTCTAAAATCTCTCAAATGTCTACAAACCCAAATAAGCAGTGTCTGACCTTGGCATGCCTTGTACCTCTTGCTAAGCTTCCCGAAGCTTGACGTTAGAGGCACCCAGCCTTGGTTTTCAGCTTAGCCTTTCCCAGGCATATCCAAGCCCAACACAAGTGGAAGAAATCTGTGGATTACTTTATGGTTCATTTCAGATGTTTCTGCTGATTACTTTGTGGCTCATACCACAAAATATTTAAAGTGATAAAAAGCAAGGAACTACAACCAAGATTACTCTACCCAGCAAGGCTATCATTTAGAATAGAAGAGCAGGTGAAGAGCTTCCCAGAAAAAAAAAAAAAACTAAAGGAGTTCATCACCACCAAAAAATGTTAAAGAGACTTCTTCAAGAAAAAGAAAGGGAAAAAAATTAAGAATCTGAATAATAAAATAGCAATAACTATAATTACTTTAAATGTAAATGGTTTAAATACTCCAATCAAACATATAAGGTAACTGAATAGATAAGAGAACAGATTCTTACACATGCTGCCTACAAGAGACTCACTTCAGATCAAAATACACACACAAGGTGAAACAAAAGGAGTGGAAAAAGTATTTGATGAAAATGGCAACAAACTAACAAAAAAGGTGGGCTAGCAAGGCTTATATCAAACAAAATAAACTCTAATCCAAAGGCTATAACAAGAGACAAAGAAGAACACAGTAATCCCAATTCTAGGTATTTCTGTGAAGGAACCCAAAACTCTTCTTCGAAAAGACATGTGAATTCATATATTCATTGCAGCATTATTTACAATAGCCAACATGTGGAGGTAACCTGGGTTTCTATCAATGGATGAACGGAGAAAGAAGAGGTGGTACATATACGCAGTGGAATATTACTCAGCTATAAAAAGTGAACTCTTGCCATCTGTAACAACATAGAGTAAGTCAGACAGAGACAGCCAGATTTTATATGTGAAACCTGAAGAACTAGATAAATGAGCAAAAAAAAAACAGAAACAAATTCATAGTTACAGAGAACATTTTTATGGTGCTAGATGGGAGGGGTTTGAGAAGTGGGTGACAAAGGTGAAGGGATCATGCAGTACAAATTGGTAGTTACAAAATAGTCATGGGGATGTAAAGTACAGCCCAAGTCAATAATATTATAATAACTATGTATGGTGTCACATGAGTACTAGATTTATTGGGGTGATCATTTTGTAAGTTACATAAATGTTTAATCGCTATGCTATATACCTGAAACTAATATAATATTTTATACCAACTCTAAGTATAAAATACAAAAACTTTAAAATTAAATTAAATTAAAAATATATAAATTAGCTCTTAGCATCTGGTATAAGCCCACGTTAGCAAGCCACTAGATTAGAGACGTGGTTTCCTCAAATACTTTAAGATACACATGGAGAAGGATAAGACTTTAGTATTTTATTTTAGAAGGTATCACTAGGACCAAGAGATACAAAATATAAAACGGCAGGTTTGGGATCACTTTTATGACCACACTTCTTAAGTGAAATTTGCTACTGTGATTGACTATTTTGAGCTTTAGATTTTTCACTAAAAATATCCAAAGAGATGCTTTTTATTATACTAAAAATGTTCAAGAAGAGGCTGAATGACCTTAACTAATGGTTTTGTAGAAGACATCCAGCACTGCTTGTGGTTAGACCTAAATTATGCCTTCCAACTCTAAGGTTTACATGATTATTTTGATTATCAAACATTTGCTTTTATAGGTTCTTGAGCCTTGATTTCAATTCAAACACACCAAAATTCTTTCATGAAATTATTTGTACTGAGCCCCATGGGTGCCATGTTTCTTAAAAATGAACTGGACAGGACACTGGGCGCCTCCGTGTTTGTACTATTCTATTTAGGCAAAAAGTTAGAAATATCAGCACTGGCTCAGATCCCATCAGTCTAGTGATACCCACAGGAATACAAGCAAGGCTAGAAGGAGAGTAAACATTTTCCTCCAGCACTCTTCTAAAGAGCATGGACAGCAGAAACAGGAGAAGCAGGAAAAACTAATGTGCCCCACTCCTCCCTTCGGAGTCTGTTCTTGGCTCTGGCCCTGAACTTTAAATGCTAGGGATGTTCAGTGGGGTAGAAAAAACAAAACAAAACTGTGAGGTTAACAAGAAGAGGCCATATTTACAGATCAGTTTATTCGCAGAGCTCTCTAAAATAGACACCAGAGATGGAAAAAAATACTGCTGGATTTCATGACTCTCTATATCTAGGTCTTGATAGAAAATTGAGAGGCATCCATAAATGAAAGTTATCTAAAAATAAAGTTGTCACTTGAATAATTTGAATATGCATGCACTTTATCTCAAACTTCGTGATTTCCGGAGTATTTTAGTACCATTTAGAGACTCAGCTTTGAAAGGCTTAAGATGAAATCTTAGAGATTAACAAGAAAAGAGAATCTGAGTACTATCCAAGTGAAGAATTGCAGCGATCCCTGGTAGGCTGGTAACCAACCACAGACAGCATAACGTCTAAAGGTCCTAAGGACGCTTGGGTGTGCTTGATGCATTTTGGCATTTAGCTGTTAATCAGATGTTAATACTTTAATTTGTCAAAACAGATTATGGATCTGTGGCACTGGTTTATATCTCTTTTATCAAATTTAAAAATATTCAATTCGAATCTGCTAGTCTCAAAGCAAATTTTTCTTGAATGTCTAGATAAATTAGCCAGTAGGATTTAAAAAAAAACACATTATTACTTAAGCTTTGATAATAATTAGGATAATGAAACCAGTGTTTTAGGTTACACGTTTTCACCTACAGAAGCACTCTGACTATTAACACCAAAGTACAGCAGAGGACAGTACGTGAGCACCTGGGCAGGCGCTGGAGGAATAATCCAATAGTCCAAATTGTTGCCATATGTTTCATCAGTGCAAAAATTTGTGATTTCTACTTTATAATTCTCCATATTTATTATAATAAGAGTAAAACTTCAGCTTTTCTACCCCGGAGCTGTACTGTTCCTATAGGTTTATGGGGAGTGGAAGACAAGGGGCTCTGTTTTGCAGAATGGGGTTTATCCAAGTTGTCAAGAATCAGGCCTACTACAGGAGATGCCAAGTGAAATTCAGATGATGACAAGAGGGTGAAATGGATTACTATGCCCAGAAACACTTGGTAATCCAGGATAAAAATGAGTACAACACATCAAAATGGAGGACGATTGTTCATGTGAACAGAGATATCATTTGTCAGATTGGTTATGCCTGGAGAGAAGGAGATATGACAGTTTGTCCCGCTCGTGCTCATGAACTCCTGAAGTATGGTGTGAAGGTTGGCCTGACACATTATGCTGGAGCATATTGTACTGACCTGCTGCTGGTCCACGGGCTTCTCAACAGGTTTGGTATGCACAAGATCTATGAAGGTCAGGTGGAGCTGACAGGATGAACACAATGTGGAAAGCATTGATGGCCAAACTTCACCTGCTGTTTGGATGCAGGGCTTGCCAAAACTACTGGAAATAAAGTTTAGGGATCTGTGAGTCACAGTACCAAACAATCCCCTGGTTATGATTTAGAAAGCAAGAAATTCACTGCAGAAGTCTATCAGAGGCACATCATGGGTCAGAACGTTGGAAGCAGATAAAGATGATTACAAGAAACAGTTTTCTCAACACATAAAGAACAACGTAACTCCAGACGTGATGGGGGACATGTGTAAGAAAGCTCATGTTGCTGTACGGGAGAATGCAGTCTATGAGAAGAAACCTAAGCAAGAAGTTAAAAAGAAGAGGTGGAATCATCCCAAAATGCCTTTTGCCCAGAAGAAAAACCAGAGTGCTCAGAAGAAGGCAAGTTTCCTCAGACTTCAGGAATGGGCCGCTGAGCGCTAATAAACCCAACCAAAATTTTCTATGAAGGTTTTTGATATAAAGAAAATTATAAATGTATTAAGCAGCTAAGAAAAAGAAATAAAACTTCAAAATGTTTTTCTCCAGTATTTTGGGGATTATTGACATGGCAGTAAGATGAACTGTGTGTATCCTACAGCTTCAGATATGCCCTTGTATAGCACTGTACCCCTGGGCTTACTGCTGTCCCAGTTTGAGACACAGACCTCTTCTCCTTTCTACTCACTTGCATATATGCACAGTGCAGTTCCACGTGCATTTCGGCATTTTTCACAAAGAGTTCCCTTACTGAAGAAAACCAGGCCAAGCCACGTACAGGTCATAAGATTGAAATGGACATTAGGAGGCCACGGGCCTGCAAGGACAACCACATTTAAAGTACCATAGACATTAGAACTCAGATGGTTCCAGAAGCTCTGCAGAGAAGGAACTTCATAAACAACCTTGAATTCTTATCCCATTTTTATATCAGGAAGTTCCTTCTCTGGTACAGACAAAATTTTAACTTTGCGTGTCTTGGGAGACCAATAAATACATAAATAAATTCAGATAATTTCATTTCTAAAAATGCACTGGCACTGAGGGCCATCAGTTATATCCTACATAATGGCAACAATGTTATTAGAATGTCCCTAGAATATGCATGCTATTAAAAGTGAAATTAAAACATCTGTTTAATTTTCTGTTGTATTTGAAGCTTAATCTTTACCTTTAAATCTCCTTTTCGGTAGCCAAGTTAGAATGAAGATTTTTATCTTACAAAAAGTAAGCAATTTTTTAAAACTAAAATTGAACATACGCTATGCTAATGGGTTAAATAAGCAAGACAGAAAAGGCAGATCCACTCTTCTCATGGGAAAAACATATATCTGCGTCTATGTTTGCAGAAAATGAGTTTTAGCTCTGTAGTGGCAAGGCTGTGCTTATATTTATCAGCTGGTATCCAAGAAGTGTTCAACTAATGTTGTTGAATGAGTGAACGATGCTTACAACATGTGCCAGTAATTTCCAGGTGGATGAAGAAGGCAATGAAAGTGGAAGAAAGTGTAAATTCCAGACGCAGACAATAATTTTAAAATAGGAATAATTAATGTATTAGGCACCATTCCTAAGACCACCAGTAACATAAAATAAAAAGAGGCAATAAGACAGTTTTGGATTGTAAAAGCATGACTACCAAAATTCAAATCCCAGTCGAAGAACTTAGTAGCTATGAGCATGCAGAAGAGCCTAGAGAAGAAATGTGAAAGAAATTTCTAAGGACTGATTCTCAAAGATGCCAATATGCAACACAGGTCAGATAATTTGTTTCATTTTTTGCAATATAAATGGAAATTTAACTGCATATAATTTAGATTAGAGTCATTTTAATCAAGATAAATCTGTTTCTAACTTTTAAAAACTGGGAATTTGTGATTATATACTAATTCCCAGTGCTAAAAACATCTTTATTTAAAGGCAAATATATGGCTTCCCATAATCATCCAAAATTAACAGTTACATGTCAGTAGCTTTCATAGAATGATTTCCTTCTTTGTGCTTCACAGATACTTTGAGAGGTAGGTATTACTATACCCACTTTATATGTGAGAAAATTGGGGCTGGAGGGTTTTATAAATTGCAGAGCTCACAGAACAAGTAAGTGATCTTTAGGATTTGAATCCAAGATTTCTCTCTCAATGGTACGTAGGCTGTTTCTCTAATACTCTCATATTTTTCAGGTATTACTAAAAGGAATGTAAGATAATAGCATTAAAAATTTCACACAGCTTCAGTTTAAGCTGTATTAATAAAATCCTAGAGTAAAAATTCTATGAAGGAGGCAAAATAATATCTGGTTATAGGTTAAATGTAAAGCCGATATATATATATAGAGAGAGAGCTAGTGTTCTCTGAACCTGTGTGCACAAATGCATTTTTTGTTTTGCTTTTTGTTTATTTTTAAATATCTGATGTACTCAGTATTATAATGCCTAACTTATTTTAAAATGTTATGTATAAGGAGTGAATTTTGAGAATCAGAAAGGAAAGTTATTCAGAACACAAATTAGTAAACTACGGACCCCGGCTTACTATCTACTGTTGCATCTAAAACTTTAACAGCTTCTATCCGAATAGCAGTTTGGAGAGCAGAGTGGCCTTCTGCAAAATGTGTTTGTTCTGTGGAATATCTTCCCATCAAGAGTGCTGTCTGAGGGCCAAATACATTCAGGAAACTCAGTGACATATGTCTTCTTGGAAAGTCATAAAATGTATTACCATTTTAAAGACCACGAGGTCTCACACTGAAGAAACCTATTTCCTGGTTTAACTTAACATCTCTCCAGTGGAAGCAGCCATGGAACCTTTTGTTTTCCTGCTAACTCTATTAACAACTTCTAGAAGTAGTGTTGGAAAATACTGACGACCCTATTCAGTCCTCAAATATAATAAATCCTGTGAAAGGGATGACTTCATTCCTACCTTTGGAGACCTGTCAAGGGCACCAGACTAATAAGTAACAGAGCAAGGATTTGCACTCAGATCTTCAGGCAGTGTCCAGAGGTCCATGCTCTTTCCACTTGTGTACCATTCTTGGTATCCCCACCTGTGCCTTCCTGCTCCATTTATTTTTAACCCATGTGTCCCAGGCTGCCACTTCACGTGGCACTTAGGAATCTCTTCCAGTTTTAAGAGAGAATTCCTAATAACAGAATTGTCGTGTTAAGTATTTGTTTAAAAGCTAAAGCCGAAAATCACTCATGAGTAACACAGGCAGTTAAATGGTACCATCTGGAAGCAAGAGGCATCGCTAAGTATCCTTATTTAAGAACCAGTTTACAAATAATAACAGACCCCTGGGATTAAGCAGTTAGCTCCTTTGTCATGTATAACAGCCTTCAAGGGAAACAGTTTGCTTCATTGCTTTTGAATTCTCCTTGCAGACAAAAATACCAGGATATTTTGGCTCTTTCCTTAGAAATACCAAGATGAGGATGTCTTAAATCAGGAACATTAAGAGTAACAGATAATCCAGTTCCTGTTCTCCAGTTTCATAAACAGACAAGAAATAAAGTTTCATATTTAGAAGAAGAGGAAGAAATTAAAATTTATGTACATTACGGCTCAAAAAAGAAGAAATGCACATTGGAAGAAAAGAATCCAAGGATTCCCTTTATAACAAATAGACATATTGTATAAATTAGACCAGGATTCTAGTCATTATTTGTTGCAGATTATGTATCATTTGACATTTTGCATCTTCGTAGTATTCATCAAAATCAGATTTTGATTATCTTGTACTGTGTTTAGCATATCATGTGTGCTCAAGAATTATCTGTAGAAGATATCTCAATAAAAATAAAGACAGGCAGAGACAGAGGTATAGATATAGCAAGAAGTACAATCAAAGAGTATTTATTCCTTTATAGAAGGAAGTGCAAGGCAATTCTCAGACCAAGGAAGTCATAGCTCCTTAGGGCAACGTCTTCCTATCTCCAAATGGTAATATTTGTTCTGCACACTACACTGTAAGGTAAACAGACAGATACTGCTCAGGACCAAAGAGGACGTGGCCAGGTTGTTGGCAGGGGCTGTTCTGGCCACCACAGGGCTTGCTGGGCCATACCCAGGCCCGGGAGGATCAAAATCTCTCCAAGCTGTATCCCAGAGACTAAAATCTTTCATTTAGTTCCTATCCATCAATTGTATAGACATCATTGAAAGCAACATCTTTCTTGGTGTAAATTTATTCATACATCTCCCTTAAGTTCTCATTGAACAAGTTATTAATACAAAGAACCCTAGGCTTACCCATGGAACCCCAAGATCGCCTATACATCATATCTATTTTTATCACAAAATGTTATTTCTCTGTAGACAAAAACAAGTGTTTAAGGCCAAATGAGATTTGAATATGTAGAATATCATTGTTAAACTCTACTGAAGTCAAACACATATACACCGTCTATCAAAAGCCAAAAATTCTGAAGAACTGTAAAACTATCTGTATTTAATGAACTTAAACAGTTTTTACAACCACACTAACCTCAAATGTAATGGAAATCTCATATTCAAAATTTCACACTCTTCAGTGTCTCTGAGAGTTGAAAGAGCTGAGATGATAAGGGAGGTGCCAGTGAGAACTTGCAGAGAGTAGAGAAATGTAAATACTGCAGGATATATGTATTCACACATGTATATGAAAAACTATACTGAATATTAGATTGCTCCTCAGTCTCACCTTTATGGTAAATAATCGAAGTTTCTCTTAATAGTTGATTTGTTATACTTAAACATAAAAATATTATGGTAAATAGTTATTTAGCTACAAGTGCTTTTTTATTTTAATAGCTGTCTTTAACGCTTCTTAAGTGTGTTCTCACACATATTTTCTGTATCTGTACAGTGTGTGTACATACATTTGAGAGGATATTGACTCCGCCCACACACCTTCAAATGGACAAATCGTTAGAATGGATAACACCATCTAAATCTATTTTCTTTTTAAATTCTTAGAGGAAAGCACATTATTTTCTTTTCCACACTCATCTCCAGTGTTTGTTTCCTTCCTGAATCCTCTGCTCCTTGAAAATCTCCAATCCCTGTGCTCAGATAACATAAAGGCCTTGTCAGTCTTTTTTTTTTCTTTTTACTTCAATTTTCTATTTACCAAAGATGGTGGTTAAGGACCAGATGAAGAGACACGAAATCAACTTAACTATGTAAATTTCATCTTTTCTTCCCCACGGCTGGTCCTATCACTGGAATTTCATTTTGTGGGATGTGAATACATGTATTCAATGCTAATTAATAGAATGAAAAGAATACAGAACAGTTAAGCCATTATCTAAGCCATAATTCAAAATATAGTGACAAAATCGTCTGGAATATCTAAGCAGCTCAGCTTTACCCCACTTCCTTGGCTCTATTTCTGCGGATCAGATCCATCCGATCTCTCCCATGTTAGAGGACCTGAGGGAATCTGAAGTGTTGACAGTTGCCTAGGGACCAAGGAAGTCTGGGGTTAGTTTCCCCAAAGCCCCCTCTCATCAAACATCCTTCCTGCGCTGCAGTGGTGTGTCGGTGATTAGGTGCACCTAGCCTTTTCATGATATCACATTTGTACTTTGAACTTTTTCTAAGTGCTTTCACTTGTTTTGTTTTTTTCATCTCATAGTTCCACAGTTCTTCAGGCACCTTAAGTGACTATATGGTATATTGTGTTTATCATTGCTTACCCAAAATTTTCTGTTTTGGTAACATTTAAGATGTCCTTTCTCTGTTATGACACATCCTGGCAATTTGGGCAAAGGAAAAGAAAGCATACGCTAATACAGTGTATTTGCAAATAGGCACAATAAGCTAGCTTTGCATAATGCTACTAGCAATCAAAAGGTTTAATTTACAGAATGAATGTCTGTATAATGCAGTCTTTAAATATGGAGCAAAAATAAGCTCTCTAAAAATAAAAAGCAACTGGGGCACCCTTTCTTTTCTTTTTTTTTTTTGCATAAATTCCTTAAAAGCTTTCATAAACTAATCTTTCTTCCTCAAGGTAATTGTGTTTTTAAAAAAAAAACCTGCAAAACGCTAAATAATTGATCTGTATAGGCTTAAATGGAAACAACTTATGCTTGTTCATCATGGTGGGAGACAGAATTCTAAAAATGACTGAAGCATTTATTATACTTGAAAGGATGATATTAATGGGGAGACTCATGTTCATACAATTTGCTGTGGTCGGGGTTGAGTTTGATTTAACATTTTTAGTTCTAATACTAACTCAAATTTTAGTATTAAGTTGTAAAATAGAGTTCTAAATTATAATATGAAAATAAACTTCATCAGAATAAAACTAATGTTATAACCAATGTCAGATTCCTTCAGTATAATTTCCACAGAAGTGGCAGAATGTGCCAAAATATACACACACGAGGACTGTCCAGAAAGTATCCAGCCATGCAAAATAGAGGCATTGATGTCTGGATTTTTGCCAGACAGCCCTCGTATACACACACACACACACCTGCTTGAGAAAAGTCAATATACAATTGTGTGAGTGGGGAAAGAGTTAAGTTGAACCATGTATTTTTTAAATTATATCTGGTTTAAATTAAAATTAAAATTTATTTGAAAAACCTAAGTCTTTTCAATTTATATGAAAAAGACACATTAATATTACTTAATAGGAATCACTCATAGGGCACATAATGTGTCGGGCTCTGCACGAAAAATTAATTTAATTACTTTGAAGACTGAATGAGATGTGTTCTATCATTGTGCCCACTGTACAGTGAGAAAACAAGGCCCAGAAGGTTTAAGGGATTCAAACTTGTCAGGCTCAGAGACCACACACTGAGCACTCCCTGTGCTCCTTACAGGCATGATTTATGGCAGAAGTGTTTCCGTTGCTGAAAGATTGCAAACATGCCTGATTATCTCTACTACATGGTAGACGAAGGCCAAGGTATTAATAGAAACCCGGAGGGCTGAGAGCTTCTCTGTCTTACTCAACTCACTGCTGTTTGTTTGTTTTGCATCAGCTAGAACTAGAAGACTATAGTGAACTGTTAATACATAGACATTTAGTCAATTTGGGTGAATGAGTAAATCCCAGCAATCATTGCTGCCTATTGTAGTGAGAGTCCCAAGTTTTTAGTTACGGCCACATTGGTTCCACTAGTGGTAGAAACAGAAATTATCAGTTCATTTTATTACAGAAAAGGCAAGGAAAAAAATGCAAAGGGTGTGCTTTTGCCTAAATATAGTGATCTAAGCTTTCCTTCCACTGTAAAACTCTAGAAGGGATAAAATAAGATCCGCCTCTCTCTCGGGTCACTTGCTCCTCTCCCTTTTATCCCCCTTTGCCACCAGCCATGCATTTTTGGACTACATAACTCACATCCAGTTGTTTTTCTCTTTTTTGTTTTTGTTGTTGTTTTCCCCAGAAATGGAAAGCAGTAGAAATTCCAACTGAGTGTCTCATGTATGCAGACATGCAACACAAGTATCTATTTCATCTTGCTTCAAACCTCCTACATCCCCACTTTTTACTCATAATCAAACCATTGTATTGATAAAATGGATAAAACAGCATCTCCTCACTTGTACAGATTTACCAATCTAGGTGCCAATGTCCCCACGTGTTTGGTCTCCTCGCTGTCTGCTCCTACTGAGGACCAGCCTCTCTGTTTATCATCTGAATTCATCCTTCCTGTCTATTTAAAGACAATTGTCCTGAAATCATCCCTTTGATATCCTGCACCATTAATTTCTTCTTCACACTAAAACCATTTCCATCAGCACACAAACAGGCCTTAATTGTACCCACATCAATAACATGTTTAACAAGATTAAAGCTTTTGAAAACAGAAAAAATTCAAATTCCTTAGCATGATCTACAACAAGGGTGTCCCATCTTTTGGCTTCCCTGAGCCATGTTGGAAGAAGAATTTTATTGGACCACACACATAAAATACACTAACACTAATGATAGCTGATGAGCTAAACAAACAAACAAACAAACAAACAAAAATCTCGTAACATTTCTAGAAAGTTTATGAATTTGTGTTGGGCTGCATTCAAAACAGTTCTGGGACACACAGGCCGCAGGTTTGATGAACTTGACCTGTAACATTTTAAAGAATGTGGCTTTGACTTAGCTCTTCCCACTTCATCTTCACCCAACCTCACTCATGCTTTGCATTTATTTGCCTTCCTTCTGTTTTATTTGCCTTCCTTCTGTTCCTTAAAAAGTCAAGTTCTTCTGTACTTTGGGCCATTACTTGCTTCTGTTTCTGCATGAAGTAACTAGCTACTCCTCATTCGGTCCTATCAAGTATCATCTCTTTAGAGGGCCTTTCCTGTCTTCACTATGTAAGAAAGTTGCATTAGTTATCTCAAGCTGTGTAACAAATCACCCAAAAGGTAGTAGTTTAAAGTATGAATAATCTTGTATTTCTCTCAGCATTTCTGTCAGAAATTTAGACGATGCTGGATTTCAACTGTTCTAGCTTAGGATCTTAAAGTTGCAGTCGCATGTCAGCCAGGATTATAGTCATCTGAAAGCCTGACTGAGGCTGGTGACCCAACTCCATGATGGCTCACTCACATGGCAAATAAGTTGATGTGGGCAGGCTCATTGCTCTCCAGATGGATTTCTCCAAGGAACTCTTTCTGTGTCTTGACAACACAGAGGTTGCTTTTACCCAGCTCAAGTAGTCTAAAAGGTCAAGGCAGAAACCACAGTGCCTTTTATGACAGCTTCAGAGGTCACACACCATATTCTATTGACCGTATTAAGTAGCCATGATCAAATGCTGGAAAGGTATAAACAAAAATGTGAATACTGAAAGGTCACTTGGGAGCTTGCTTTATTTTGTTGTCTTTTTACTTAAATTTTGTCATCTTCACCTACATTTTGGATAAGAATTCTTTGGTAGCCTACTAAATTCAATAGTGGCAGAATACAGCCATCTGGTTTGATCAACACTTGTTTCAATTCTTAGCATACAGAGGCTGTGATAATAATAAAAACTAATAAAACAAGCAAAAACAAAACAAAACAAAACAAAACAAAACCAGTATTTCCCAGAGTCTTCCGTGGCTAAGTTTCATCATAGGATTTAGGTATATCCATCCAGGTCTTAGTCACATGGGAAAACAGGCTGTATAACGTCCACAGTACTGATCTGCCCCATTACTGATAGGGGTTTTGACACATGTAGCTTTTGTGAAGTAAGCAATTACATGAGCAGCTTCCTGAGTCAGCTCATTTCTAATCATAGCAGAGGCAACGGCTCTCCCTTTCTGTGGTATGGATGGCGAGTTGTCACAGCATTATCATTGAGTTCCGTTTTTCATCTTTCCCAATGATTTAGGAGCTACCATTATTTTATAATAAATCACTTTATGCTTTCATTAGCTAGAGTTGTGTTGTCTATAACTAAAATCCCTGACAATCACAAGTTGCATTAGCTGTATCAGCCAAAATAATAAGATAGGCAGTCTGAGATGGGTGTGTGTGTGTGTGTGTGTGTGTGTGTGTGTGTGTACACGCACACACACACATGCACGTGTGCCTTATATATAAATGGCTATATCATAACATTTACCTCATCCGTGAAGAGAAGTGCCTATAGAAACTTTCATCCCCTCCTTTTCTCTATGTTGTGGCTTTGGGATTTTTCTCTTGATTTCTTTTTCTGTTCTTCTCAACTAATACTTTCCATGACTGTCTCTTATGCTCAATTTTCTTGGTTTCTTTTTCTGTTCAATTCAACTAATACCTCTTGTTCTTGTCTCTTATACCCAAGTTCACCCAATAATGGGAGAGTTAACAGTAGCAAGGAAGACCATGTCTAAAAACTGTGTCCATGTAACACAGCCCAGTCCCTCAGTTCTAGTGCACAGTTCTTATATGGAAAGGGATGACATCCCAAACTCAGACATTTATCCTACTTTTCTATCCTTCTTTCTTCACCCCAAGGTACTGAATCTTTGTCTTTGCGGTAGTAAAACTTGCAGGAGGGTGTTAATCAAGATTTCTTCTGAAATATAAACTCATCTAACTTTAGTACCCAAAAGTTATCATTAGCATTCCATGTGCTGATAGATAAATTTATTTTAAATAGAGAAAAATATATCTAAAAGTTAGGTGTCTGTGGGTTTTGAGGGAGAGGTATAAGTAGAAAGAAAAGTATAAATAGCACAGTAGAAAAAAATTTTATCCAACTTCCACTTGGTATTGCCTTGTACTTACTAGCTGTTAAGGGCCCTAGAAAACTTTCAGAGGGCCCATGTGCTTATGTAACCTATAGGACATCGGGGCTATATGAAAGAGTTAAAACAGTAGCACTTGGAATGACTGTTTATTGTGCTACACAGGAAATGCCATGGCCTCCTTGTTTCTGTCCAGTGGAGGAGCTGTTTTCAGTTTGGGCTTTCCTCAACAAAGAGACCTTAAAACACTGCTCCTATAGCCACAACATGCAGACAGAAAACAGACAAAGATTTCTGGGGATGGAATGACAGAGAATTGTAGCATCACACAACTCCAGCCAGCTTTTGGCAGAGTAAATGAAGAAGAGTAAAGCCTCCCAGAGAATTTGATTGATAAAGACTCAGTACTTAAAGATTGCTTTGAAGATGTGCATAATAAAATACCAGTGTAATGGGGTGCCTGGAATGCCTGTTGAGGCAGTGCTTTAATTTGTTTTACTGAGCAAAGTATCAGCTGCTTAGGCAGATGTAAAAAGTCATCTTAAAGCCATTCTTCTCTACTCTATGCCGTTACACAGTTACGCAAATGGAAAGGCATAAAGTTATTCCTAAGTGAACAAATCTGTTAGATTTAGCAAGGTTGCACCTAACTCTTAATAATCAGAGTCTCCAAATTGGGTGAACCAATTTGCATAAGGAACCCTTAGTAAATGAAGGAGGCAAATTCTCAACCATTTCTCTCTGAGATTAGAAATTAAGGAAAACGGTTTAGTGGAGAGTGGTAGCCCTGACCTAAATTCGGCTGACACCCAAAACACCTAAGAGGAGTTCACTGGGAGGGAAAAGAAAGACTACAAAAATTAAGTTCATGCACTCATCCTTAAAAGTGTGCTATATACCTCACTGCTCAATGTCACTACCGTCACCTTCGAAGTACTCCCCTTGGGAAGCTATGCACTGACATCAGTGCCTAGTCCACCCTTCAAATCTGTTTTGGAACTCTTCCTGAAATGGCCATCAGAGCTGTCGTTGTATGACCCTTGATGTACTGAATGTCATCAAAATGTCTTCTGTTCAATATTTCCTTCATCTTAAAGAAAAAAGTCAACTGGGGGACAGATCAGGTGTGTAGGCAGGGTGTTCCAGTACATTTGTGTACTGGCTAAACACTCTCTCACAGATGGTGCCATGTGAGCTGGTGCACTGTTGTGATGCGAGAGCCATGAGTTGTTGGCAAAAATTTCAGGTCATTTTCATATAAGATTTTCATGCAGACTTTTCAGCACTTCCAAATAGTAAAGTTGGTTGACGGTTTGTCCAGTTGGTACAAATTCATAGTGAACAACCCTGTGATATCAAAAAATGTTAGCAACATCATTTTGACTCTTGATATGGACTGACAGAACTTTTTTGGTCGTGGAGAATTGGCTGACCTCCATGGTACACTTTGATGCTTTGTTTTAGCATCATATTGGTACACCCATGTTTCATCACCAGTGATAACATGGCCCAAAACATCATATTGACTCTCCAAAAGGTCTTGGCACACTTTGACTCTCCTTTGCTTTTTTGTTCATAGGTGATCTCCTTCAGGATCATTTTTGCACACATCTTTCTCTTGCCAAGATTTTCACTTAAGATTTTCCTAAGTGTTTCTCTATTGATGCGTACTTGGTCTGCTATACTTCTTATAGTCAGCCAATGATTTTGAGACACAATTCAACAAATTTTTGCAATGTTTTCATCAATTCTGCTTATTACTGGCCACCCTGATCTTCATCAGTGCCTCTTTCTCTCCCCTCAGAAAAATCTTTAATCCATTTGTACACTGCTGTTTTCTTCATTGCATTATCCCTGTAAACTTGGACTAACATGTCCCTGATTTCACTTCCACTCTTGACAAGGTTAATAAGAAATTTAATGTTTGTTCGTTGCTGTAATTCAAGCTCTGACATTCTCACGATGGCATACTAAGACACACAACAACAATAATGAACACCACTCAGCAAGACACTGCCACACATCAACATGAATACAGCTTTGAGACCCAGATATACTGACGTTATGAAACCTTGCCGAGTTGTTTGTATAGTGTTGCCAATGTAAGCCCACGGTGGCAAGTTCGTGAACTTAATTGTCAGACCTCGTATATGGTGGGATTCCTTAAGGAGGGAAGGCTATTATTGTCCTGGTTTATGACCATAGAAACAGTGAAAGAAGGTATACGCTTGGGGCTCAAATATGGAGCACTAGCAAAATTTGCACAAAGATCTAAACCATCTAATGAACCAACACTAGAGAATCAGTAACACTCAATAGTAATTCTGTAATAATAAAGATGCAATGAATTGATTGGGCCCTTCTTGTATTCCCTTTCCACCTGGTTTTCAGACACAAGGCTGACCTGTGGGTCCTGGCAATGTCTTACAGATTCAAAGTCTTCCTGGTATAGTTTGTATTTGTGTACAGACTGCTGGATTACACCTTTGAAATTCGATGGTACAAGATGATGTCAATGATATAAGTAAGAAATTGAACCAAGAACCAGATCTAAAAATTTCTAAAGGCAATATTTACAATCATATAAAGTAATTATTTCAATGTTTTAGGGTGTGCTTGGGGTTTAGGAAACTTGGTGTGGTGAACAGACCCTAAGATCACTCCCAATAATTTCTACCTCCTGATGTTTCCTTGTGTTTATGCCTTTATGTAACTTCTCTTTCTTGAGTGTATGTGGGACCTATGACTTACTTCTAACCAATAGGTTATGGCAATGGTAACAAGATATCAGTCTCATAATTATATTACATTACAGAAAGTTGTTTTAGCAGACTAGAGAGAGAAAGAGTCTCTCTTCTGGCTTGATAAAGTAAACAGCCATGTTGAGGAAGTCTACGTGGCAAGGAAATGAGAAGGGACTCTAGGGACTGTAAGTGTCCCCTAGGACCTGAGGATGGCCTCCAGCTGACAGCCAGCAAAGCCAGCTTCAGTCAAACAGCTGTAAGGAAATGAATTCTACCAACAAGTTAAATGAGCCCTGAAGTGGATTCTCTCCCAAATGAGAACACAGTCCAGTGGACACCTGGACTGCAGTCTTACGGAACCCAAAGGAGAGGACCCATTAAATCTTTTTCAGACTCCTTACCCCCAGTAACTATGAAATAAGACCTATGTTTTGTTTTAAACCACTAAGTTTGAAGTGATTTCTTATAGAGCAATAGGAAACTATGACATTGTACTGTATGCTTGGGAAACGCTCGCTGAGGACTTCCCTGGCCTGGCAGGCTGCAGCTTGAATGGACGGACGACCCTTCCAACAATCAAAGTGTTTCCGGTGGGAATACTGGGGCTCTGGAGAAGGCTCACCGGGGAACCTCCCCCAGCCTAATATTTCCTCATAAAGTTTGGTGAGAATGTATTTCTTGAGCTTATTGTATGAAGTTTAAATCTGTAAGATATTATTAGGGTCAGAGTGCTTTTTGTTCATTGGTTCTCGAATTCTAAGAAATGAATCCGTGTCTCTTTCTTTAGTGGCAGAGATCACATAGCTCCTAGAGTCTTAGGGTATTATATAGTGAATGTCTGTGGTCCCCCAAATTCATATGTTGAAACCCTACCGTCCACTCTGATGGTATTAGGAGGTGGGACCTTTGGAAGGTAATTAGGGTTAAGTGAGGACATGAAGATGGAGCCCTTATGAGTAGGATCAGTGTCCTTTAAGAGTCATGAAAGCGCCCCCTTCGTCTGCTCTCCTCTCTATCATATACGGATACAGTGAGAAGTTAGTCTGCAACCCAGAAACAAACTCTCGCTAGACCTTGACCACGCTGGCACCCTGATCTCAGACTTCTAATCTCCAAAACTGTAAGAAATAAATTTCTGTTATTTAGAAGACACCTAATCTATGGTAGTTTTGTTATTGCAACCTGAATAGACTGAGAAACAAGGGCTAGAAGTCAAGGTGTAAGTAAAGGAAAAGAATGTTGAAATAGCAAAGAGGGAAGCATTTACCTAATCCTCACTTCCTACTTCTTGTGGATATCATCAGTTAAAAATCTCTAGCCCTCCTCAAACAAATGGTGTGCCTAAGAAACTTATATGATATTGCATTATGCATAAAAGAGACTTGAAGTGTAAATACCCTTCATACATAATTTAGATGTGGTCACCTAAATTGTATTTTCATTATAATAGTGTTAATATTTTTATTGTCTCTCACAAGAAGGAATGCGCACCGCCAATATCCCAGTAGCACCCCATCAGAGATCTCGACACATCTCAAGGGTTCAGGGTAGAAACAGGTCTCAGATTTCCATCATTCAATGAAAGTCCCATCCCCCATGTCCTCATTTACTTCCTAAGATGGTGAGAAAACTGGAAAGTCTCTCTCCTCTCCAGTATGTCTGCCTTTTCCCTCCACAAGTTTAAGCTTCACGAGAAAACAAAGCTAAGGAGGGTAGAATGGGGGTGGGAGTTGTCTTACGGGGTCTTAACCACTCCAGCACTTGGCCCTGCCACACAAAAACGGCGGAGAACTCCACACACCAAGGAGCTCAGAACTCAGAAGACAAAACCTGGCACCTCATTGAGTTCTAGGGAGATCACCAAGGCTTCTCTCACATCTTCCACCTTCCCTGGTGAGAACAGAGCACAGGTTAATTTAATGTTAGTAGAATGTCTTACCACTTTATCCCAAATTGTCCCCCCATAACTATTTTTATATGCAGATACCTTAAGTTATGGCCAATATCTCAGCATTAGCACCAAGGACCTGGAGTTCAGAGTGAACAGCCCAGGTAAGCAGTGATGCTCACGTAACACTGTGGGTTCTGCCTGAATGTGCCATGAGTTATGAATGCTGCAGGGAAAAGAAAGAGAATTGTTTTATTACAAAAAGTAGGTAGTGATACAGAAATAGCAACAAGTAGGTGAATTCCTGAAACAAGGGGGTAGAGAGGGGAAAAAAGAAAATTTAACGCTCCCCCCTTGTGTAGCTTCTATCCTATACTTGTCTCACTGCCTAGCCTTTGACCTCTCAGATTGACTCCCAGGTAACAGTTACCACCACTGCCTTGTGGGAAATGGGTTAATAACAGTTCCCACTTCCTCGTCCTTAAGGGAAGAGAAGTTCTCACTTTTATTGCTACTGGGGTGATGATTTTCTGTTTTGCTGAGCTGGATCTCTGCATTCATTTTTTTTCTTTCCTGAATTAAATTTTTGTCCCAAAGGAAACAACTGTTTTTCAAGGTGATTCAATTCTACTAGACTGTACAGATTTTATAGCATTATTGGATTAAATAGGCCTTATGGGCTTACCTTGAGAACTTGGACATCATTTATAACATTTCTATGGGGAACATGCATTTCAAGCTCTAAATGACCAAATCTATGAAGAGCTCATTAGTAAACCAGTAATGGCCTTTCTTTTCTTTGCGTGTGAGACAAGCAACCACACTAGTATGAACTGCATTCTTTTAACTAACTTCTTTTATCAGTTGCAATGCTTTTGTCTGTAAGTAACCTGAAGATCATGCTAAATGTGTCTTAAACAATAAGGACATTTATTGTTGTATTCAGCAAGAAGTCCAGAAAGAAGCAGATCTAAGAATTGGCTCAGCAACCTAACAATGCCTTAAGGTACCTGAGCTCTTTCTTTTTTTTCTTTTTCTTATTGTTAATTTATTGGAGTAACATTGATTGGTAAAAATTACATAAGTTTCAGGTATACAATTCTACAATACATCGTCTACATGTTGTATTATGTGTACATCACCCAGAGTCAGTCATAAATGTACCTAAGCTCTTTCTAACCTTCGGCTTTGCCATGCTTTGAATGTCCTCAATCTCCCTCATCCCCAGCCCCTAGGTAGCAGCAAATATATGCATTAAATCCTCATAACAACACCCAAAGTCCTGAAAGGAAAGGAGATTGAGGTATTTTCTCCTCATGCATATTTATTTTCCCAAGAAGAACTCTTTCCCAGAAGTCTTGCAAAAGAATTTCTTTTAAGTCCTTTTGGCCAGACATCAGTTACCTACGAACTGCAAATGAATCCCTAGTGAAAGGGGAATGAGATTATGACCTATATCCTTCATGTTTTGTGCCCTGGGCTAGGAGTAGGGCTCAACTTCCCTGAGCTCATTTTTCCCAAATTTAAACAAAATTAAGGTTTGATTAGGAAAGAAGAGGGGACTAATTCTTGGTACTGAACCAATAGCATATGTCACACTGCAGTTTTACTTCTTTCTTTTTCCTCTTGCTTAAGAGGTTTACTCTAGACTAGTAACATATGGCACTGGGCTGCAGAGATTAGACTTTGATGGGATACAAAGCACATTAACACAATGTGTGCTAAATTGCAATTGCTATGGTTGGACTGCAAACTCAATGTTGTGAAATCATATTCCTGATTAGACAGTATATATAACACAATGTCATTTTGGGTCTAAGAGTGATTCATTGAGCTTAATTAGAAACATAAAGCGTGGAAAGCTCCCTAGTGCTAACTATGCTTACTTTCACTGACCTATGTCCAGTGAGCCACAAGACAAACAGTGTGGAAATCACATATAAACAAGTATGTTAGTTAATATGTCACTTACTAGGCATTGAAATCGTGACAGCTTTTCAATGATTAGTGACTCAGAAAATCTGTGTCCTGGGACTATTACCACTAATTTTCTCAAAGTAATACCCACTGAATTAGAGTCAATATATTATCAACAACACAGTCACCAAAGACACCCTTCTCCAGTAACACTCCCAGACACCACGTTTAGTGAAGTTCATTATGACATATTTTGGAAAGAGCATGTTTTTTGTCATAAGTGTGTGTTAAGGTAATTCACAACTTAGAAAACATAGCTTAAGTCACCTTCCTTGTCCCAACAATAGGCCTCAAAGAGAGGAGAGCTGGTTCCAATACCCACTCAGTGTAAGTGAAATAATCTGACCTTGGCTAGGCTACAGCCAGACTCAAGGACTTACATCTGAAGCAAAGCTATGACACTTAAATATACAGAACTGCACAGTTAATGGTCTACTAGGAATTTTCCTACAAATACAGTGTGATCCATCGAAGAGAAAGATGTTCTTTCATAAACTTATCCCTGTCTGGAACTTTGTGACAAGGTCTAGGTCTCAGAGAGGGTATATCCTCTGTACATCTCTCTCCCTTAACTTTTGAAATGCCATGTAGTAATAAAAAAAAATGTGTGCCACTATGACTCTCTTTAACTTCTCTTCCTGTGTGGGATTAGGGGGAATGAAGTCTGGGATTCCATAATTCTTTATTGAATTTCAATAGTTCTGTCTTCCCCAACATTAGTTGGAGAGTGAAACTGAAAAGATTGTCAAAAAAGGTATTCTTCATCGGATTTTAATGTGTGTCTGACTGTGAAGCAAGCAATTCTTAAAGAGCACTTAATGTATTTTTTTCTTTGTGCACAAAACCAAAGCAAGAGGACAAGACAATAAACAGAAGTACACAGAACACACTTAAAGGGGAAAGACCGATTGTTTATTGTGAGAATTGTCTTACAAATGTCGGTCAATGGCAAGGTAAAGCAATCTGAAAAGTAGAAATAATAATGTTGAGGTGGCCTAAAGCTGTCCATTTCACCGTATTTAAATCCCTAATGTCTGTGCCATTTGCTGTAATATTCTAACATTGCATTGTCCTGTCAAATTTGAATTGTGAGCCTAATGGATTTATCGATAATTATTTATGAAGGGTTTAGCAATCAGCTTGGCTTTGTATTAACGAATACAGAGGGGCTGTAAAACACAGTCTGCTTCAAAGAGTTTATTCCATCATTGAAGAGATGACTATTATACTTGAAACAATACAGCACACTGCAGTTACTATACTCACATAAATCAAATGCTCGATTTACATAGGATCTAAAATGTATACGTGTTGATATATTTCTAACACTTTATTCCTCATTTGCTTTCCTCCTTGGACTTTCTGTGCATGCACTTCCTTTCCATTACCTTAGCTATGGGTCTTTTTAATGTGATTGAAGCACCATGCCTAATGTACTGTAGATTTGGTCTGTAGCCGGTGTTTGTGACCTTCTCCGTCTGCCTTTACAGCACCCAAAATAAAACTAAGCTGAAGTATTTCTAAACTTTTCATAATGTGAATAACTTCCTGCTTGCTTAAGAACTGTTCGGAATTCCTTCTTGGGAAAGAACAGATGCTGGTGAAGCTCAAGGACTAATTGGGCTTCACACAGTTCTGTCACTACGTGGAAAAGCTTCTGTCTATCCAGGTACCTGCCAGAAAATAACAAAAGGTCTTCATGGACATGCAAAGCGAGAGTTCATTTAATTTTCTGGAATTTTCTTTTTCAGTTCTATGTATATTAGTTGAGTTTATCTTCTTTGTCCTTAATTATGTTGTTTTAGGTTCTGAAAGCTTTACTTTTCCTAAATTATGTGTAATTATAAAATTAAATAAATGTCTGTGCTTAATTGGATGATGGAAAGAGGTAGCTAATTATGATCCTACAAAAAGGAAACCCAAAGCAACTACAGTGTTCAGAATCCAAGAAAACTGTATGTGCTTTTAAAAAAGTGAAAAGTCTAGCTATAATTGCTTCCTTTCCTATCTAAGAATTAACCAACTAAACACAGCCTTTATGAAATTAATTCTTCACATGCCAACTTTAATATGAAAATCTTATCAAACAAAAACATTTCACTAAGAACCTATTCAAAATATTTTTATAAGATTTTTTTCCTGAAATTGAGAAATTTAAATTAGGGTTGTGTAACAATAAAATGTCTACTTGATGAGTCTATTCTGCATTTCTAAACAATTACCGAGAAAATGGTTTTAGTCTTGTTGAAAGGAAATAATTTTAATATCCTTTATTGCTTCTCATCTTAGTGTGAAATCATATTTTAATTGTTCAATGATTGGTAACTTACCTACAAAAGGAACTTGCCTTTTTTGAAAAGTAGGCCAAATAAAATAGGCCAACATGTTTATGAAGCACAAAGTATTTGCATCCACTTAGTCATAGTTCTTGGCTTTTAACAAGATGCCTCTGATATCTGAAATGGAAATATTCACTCTATAATTATACAACTTTATATATGTATATATTTTATATAATTTTGTATATATTCATGCTTAAAATCTTTAGAAGGGTGTATTTGAATAGTGTAGGCTATTTATTAAAATGAGGAAGTTATTCAATGGGGTCTATGACTCATAAGCATATCCTCATATGACTCTGGAACTTTTCCTGCCAAACATCTGTACATGATTTTAAACTTACAAAACTTTTGTATATACTCTCAGTAAACTGGCACCCATAGGGATTGGTAGATGGATAAATGTAAGTAGAATCCCTGTTAACCAGAACTCAAGCAATGGGCAAAATCTCAGCAAAAACAATTTGGGAAATTTGAGAGTGCTTGTTGCTTGAATTCCAGATAACAAGGGGTCTACTGTAGTTATATCTTTTGGTCATTTATTCTAAGCAAGTTCCCATTAAAAGAACAAAGGTAATTCATGATCTGTATCATGGTCCCTAATAACTAAATTATAAAAAGATTACAATGTACAGGTGATGAATGATCTAAATAGATAAGCAATTTTTAATGCAGTGCTTTAAAATAAGAAGGGGACAATAAACAACAGGTGTTGGCAAGGAGAAAAGGCAGTCGTTCTGCACTGTTGGTGGGACTGCAAACTGGTGCAGCCACTATGAAAAACACTGGGAAGTTCCTCAAAAAATTATAAATAGAACTACATTATGAGCCAGCAATTCCACTCCTGGATATTTATCCAAAGAAATCCAAAGCACTAATTCAAAAAAATATCTGAGCCCCTATGTTTATGCAACATTATTTACAATAGCAAGATATGGAAACAATCAAAAGGCCTATCAGTAGGCAATCTGATAAAGAAATTATGGTACATTTATACAACAGAATACTGCTCTATGATAAAAAAGATGAAATCTTACCATTTGCAACAACATGGTTAGACCTAGAGGGTATTACACTAAGTGAAATAAATCAGACACTGAGAAAGGCAAATACCACATGATCTCACCTACATGTGAAATCTAAAAAACAGAATAAATATACAAACAAAACAGAAATAGACTTACAGATACCAAGAACACACTGACAGTTGTTAGATTAGAGGGGAGTGGGAGGGTGGGTGAGAAAGGTGAAGCAATTACTAAGTACAGTTGCTAGTCACAAAACAGTCCTGGGGATGTGAAATACAGTATGGGAATTATAGTCAGTAATGTTCTAAAAAGTATGTACGGTGTCAGAGGGGCACTAGACTTAGCAGGGGGATCACTTAATATTTTATAAATGCTTACCCACTGTGCTGTATAACAAAACTAATATAAATAATACTGAATGTCAACTATAATTTTAAAGTATCTATATAGTCATGGGATGTAAAGTACAGCATAGGGACTATAATCAGTGGTATTGTGATAGCTATGTATATCCTAGGATGAGTAGTGGACTTGGGGTAATCACTTTGTGAGGTGTGTAAATATCTAACCATTATGTTGTTTTGTATACCTGAAACTAATAATCATTACAAAAAAGATAAGAAGGGGAATTTATAAAATATTAGTTTAAGGACTAGAAACTCTCTAATGATTTACAGCTTTCCTATATAAAAACTGTGTAACCTAACCTTTCAGTTTAAACTTTCTTGTGGGCCTCGTAAGACTAAAACTGATTTTCAGAGAAGACTGTATTGTTAGTTACCAAAATTCTATTATCATTACTGAGATGTATTTATATTGGGATGTTTAATTACCATTTAATTTATTACAATAGACCTCGTGATCTTAACACTTCATCTATTTCTTACCATTATTTGGGAAGCATAACTATCGAAATATAAAGTAATACATGTAATAGTCAATGATAGTTACAATTATGCTAAATAATAAGCAACCCCAAAAGCTCAGTGACTTACAAAACACATTATTTTTTTCCTCATTTATAAATCTGTGGTTTGGCTACAGATTTGCCAATCTTGGCTTAGCTCACCAGGCTCAGTTAAGCTTGATTGGACCCCAGGCATTGAATTGAGTTCAAGTTTGTCCCCCCCATCTTCATCACTCTGGAAGCAGAGGCTGATACTCAGAGTAATATTCTACTTATGATGAATAGCAAAAATCTAAGAGTTCAGCTTAAATGCATTTGTACATTCAATGCCATTGCTCATTTAATGATTGCTAACATTTCCTTGGCTTAGGTCACATGGCCAAGCCCAACATCAACATGGGGGGAAAATATATTTTACCTACCCTACTAGGAGATAATAAAAAAATTTCTTGGTAAAGCTTTTGGGTGTATAATTCTATAACAAGAAAGAAATAAAGAATTGTGAATAATAATATTACATAATATTTTTATAATTTTTGTAATAGACATTCATTACTTTAATTTTCATAAATATATTTACACAACTCTTGAGAATAAACTTAATCAGTAAAGTAAAATAATGCAGTTGTATTAAGAATTTAGAGTGAAAAATTTAGCCAGAATTTATGTCAGTTTATAGTAAGAGTTTAGAGTAAACATATATTCAACATGTAATTATATTGTTAACATATGAGCAAATTTAGGTTATATATCCCAGAACCAAATGAATGTGATAACATCTAGCATCATTTGAAAAATTAAATTATTTTATGACATTGTTTGAAAAAGTAGCTTTTCTTCTTGATTGGAAATAACATTTTTTTCTTAGCATAATTTCAGGGCAAGAAGTAGCCAATAATAGAAATTGAACATTTTTCTTACATGTTCAAGAAAAATATTTCCAATATAATTTATGTGATGTTCTCTTGTAAAATTATGTTACATAAGCCTACCATTTTTTTTAATGATAGTAAATCTAATGTCACTGTAAGTTCAAATACAATGGAACATAAAGTCCAAAACTATCACCATGTGCAGCTGTGTCCCTAAACACTCCCCTCAAGGGCTGCGTGAGAACCTAAATAAACAATTCATTTGATTCTTGACATTGATGCCCAGAATGGTTAAAAATAACAGGCTGAAACATGTTTGGTTTGATTTGTGTTCTCAGTGAATGAACTTGTGAGCATTGAAGGTGCTGTTTAAGAATCCTCTAAGTCATATTAAGTGTGATTGCTAAAAGACAAAGCAAAGATCTTAGGTAGTACGTACTTCCCTACTTAAAAATACTTGACGACTCCCAGTGACCTACAGAATAAAGAACATTTTAGCTATTTACGTTTCTAATTTTATTTTCCACTACTGTCCATTTCAACAGTCTAATTAGGACTTTTCCTGTTTCCAAAAATTACTTTAGGCTATTCTATCTTTTAAATTTTTTCTGAGATCATTGTTTTTACTGTCTACAACCATGCTGACCTCACAACATTTACTGCTATTAACTCTTCTGCTGCGATGTTCGGATATGTCCGAATGAGTATTTCCATCCACTGACTGAGCATTCAAGTGTACCCCATGAGCTCAAAAAATTTTGTTGTTTAGTGTGAAACTGTTTCAAGGACTTTTCTCCATTTACAAAATTTTTTCATATGTTTTCCTGTGACTTACACTATCAACAAGATGTTTTGTATGCCATATTGTGTAACATTTTGTAATAAGATTTTTATGTCTTCAGTGCCATTAGATTCTAGTTTACCTAGACTTAAATCTAGTTGATGCCACTTAGTACGTTTTGAGCATTTTTTGCTAAAATTCAATCTAATGGTAAATTTATTAGCATATAACAAAAATTAAAAATAGAAGTGTCATTGATATACAAAGTAGCTCAAAATATTATTATTCAATGCATTAGTCCAAATATCAATTTCTTATTTTTTGTGGTTTTGGACACATTTTGATAAAAGAAAATTGAAGTCATTTAACCCAGTGAAAGGGTTAAGAAGTTAACTTCAAGGTCAAAATACAACTTTCCTGACAGAACTTTTCTGCTACACCTAAGATACTGAGTTCTCACTGCTTTTTGTGTATCTCCTTGGTGGTATGTATAGTAGTCGAACTTGTGCATTATTTGATTTGTTAATATTAACAATCATTTATTAAATACATGCCATGTTTCAGCCCTTTAGAAACTCAGTCTATTGTGCATATTTATTGTGTCTTAACAAAATGTAAGCTCCCTAAGATCTAAGGATGTTTTTACTCATCTTTCCCCTCCCCGGGGGGTCTAGCACATTCTCTTTCACATGGTGCTCAATAAATGTTCAAGTAAAATGTTAGTTTTGTGGGTAAAGGTCTCAGTAATTTTTATTCATTTTGTCCAGGAACTTTCACAAAGTGGTATAAAATTTTACTCTAGGCTTCAGCAAAAGCACCTGGACCACAGACATGCAATAAACTGGAAACAGGGTCATTAGAGATAATTGGATCCATTTAAGCTAGAAAAAGACTGCCATTCGCCTTGAGGTATTTACAATCAAAGACAGAACCCCATTTGTCTGGGAAGGTTTGAGTGTGGGTCTGCATCACAGTTGTGGACTCACTAGATTATTATGGCTGTATTTTAAAGATTTTTAACATTCAATGGTAATTGATAAACTGACAAAAGTGAGGATATACACACACTAACCTGTAAAACTTTTTATGATTACAGACATCTATATAAATGATTAAATATCTTACTTAGATAATATTAAAAGTCGATAAAATTTTATATTTATAAAGTTTTCTATCTTTTTTTATCTTTTTTTTTCTATCTTCCTTAAGCCTAGCTTTTATATGCCACTAATTGTTCAAAAACATAGAGAAGCCCCTTATTTCTTTTTTTTTTTTTTTTTTA
>PVJL010013679.1:0-31207 GCA_004026885.1 Lyroderma lyra
GATGGATGGATGGATGGATGGATGATGGGTGGATGGATGGTGGATGAACGGATGGATGAATGGATGGGTGGATAATGGATGGATGGGTAGATGATGAATGGATAGATTGATGATGGGTGGATATAGATGGATGGATGGATGATGGATGAAGAAAGCCAGGGGCAGGTCACCATGCAGCTGAAGTACCTCCTCCACTATGTGGCTACCAGGAGGGGGAGGCCCTCCTGTCCAGCCATGTGCATCAGGATGGGGGATAGCGTTGGGAGGGGCGGGAGCACAGAGGCCACTGGCTTCCTGCCTCTGCCAGTCCCACCTCAGGCAACTGTTGTGCCCCCTCATACCCAGTGGACTGAGGAAAGTCCCCAAGGAAAGTCCCCTGTGAGCTATTGATGGCTGTGGTCACAATGTCAAAATATAAAAATAAAAAAAAAATTCAGAAACGTCTTGTGTGCAATTCTGAAGAAAGAAAAAAGAAAGGTCATTCTAGAGTCAAAAGTGGAAGCAACCCATATAGTTGTCAACTGACGGCCACAGGCACCGTGGCATGTTCCTGCGGTGGAGTGTCACCCAGCTGGACACACCGACACACGCTACAACATGGACGGTCCTGGAAAACCCCATGCTCAGGGAGAGGAGCCAGCCACAAAAGGCCACACGTTGTGTGATTCCAGGACAGGCAAATCCGTCCAGCCAGGGTGGGGGACAGTGGGGGCCCGGGAGAATGGGTGTGACTGCTGAGAGGCATGGGGTTTTGGGGGGGTGATGAAATATTCTGCAATGAGATGGTGCTGGTTGTACAACTTGGTGAATATACTAAAATCATCCCGCTGTACCCTTTAAATGGGGTGAATGTGACCATTTGTGAAACATATCACTAAAAGAAACGAAGGGAGACACGTGGAGGAGAAAATCCAGTGACAGTTGTGTTCCCCACATTTGTCTGTGATCATGTTTACATGGTGGGGGGAGGGGGAAACGACGTCAACGACGGTGGTGGTGACAATAACAGAACGAGGCTCTTGCTGTCGTGCCTGGCCTTCCTTGGTCCTTGGGAGCCCCTCCACCCAGCCGCCTCCCCCAGATGCAGCCCTGTGCCCTCTGGGTGCACGGGTACTGCAGTGGGCCCCCCTCGTCTGCCAGCTCAGCTCATCCTCCAGGGGTTGGTGACTTCACCCGGCTGGAAAGCCTGAGTTTGAGTCCCGCACCGCCACCTGTCCCGGCCCCCAGGCTGTGTGCTCTGAGCCTGTCTGTCATGTGTGCAGCAGAGTCCCAGGACCCCAATGTGGCCAGAAGATTGTTCAGAGACAGCGGGGGTCACACTGCCTGTGTGCGTGCACACACGTGCCCAGGTCTGGACCTGTCCCAGGCTCTGCCCTCTGTTCAGGGACAGTATTTGGTGCACGTGCGCAGGCAGGGAGGTGGGCAGAGACTCTGCTCGGCCACTAGAGGCCAGTGCAGGCCCAGCTGGGACTGTCTGGGAGCTCCTGGGGACCAGGGTGGGTCTAAGCCTCTTGTTTCCCACCACCCCGAGGGGCCCCAGGAACGTGAGAGCTGTGCCTGTCAGCCCGTGCTCACAGCGCTTCCAGTCTGTCTGGAGAGTGAGAGTGCAGGTCTTGCCCATGACACTTCAGAGTCTTCCAAAACCTTCCTGGAGCTGGTGCCTATGTAGGCTGGCCAGGTGCTGGTCTCTCAAGGATCACCAGATACCACAAGCTCTTAGGAAGGGGCTTCGTCCAGAGGCTCCCCAAGAGTATACCCCTTAGTCCAAGGGCCTGGGGGTCTGAAAGAAACCCCGTATTTGTATTTAGAAGGATCTGGCAACTTCCAAGCTGAAAACCATTTTTCTTTTTGTTACTTATTGTCGGGGTCTTTCTAGGAAGTGCTAATACATACAATGTGCGTGGTCGGGACCTCCATGTCCTTCATCTCTTCGCTTCTCTTAACATGCTGAGCAGGCTGGGCAGACGTCCTGTTCGAAAGGGGACAGAAAACAACGATACTGTCCCCTCCCTAACGGGACGTCTGCTCAGCCTACTAACACCTTGACTGTCGCTCAGCCCAGGGCGACGAGGCTGGGCAGATGTCCCGTGTGAGGTGGGACAGTGTGTTGTTTAAAATAGGACGTGTGGTCAGCCTGCATCCAGGTCCCGTGTTCACGTTTTCACCTTCATGATCGCCCACGAGTCGACCCCCACTGAAGGCGAGGGCGCGGCATGCACTCTGGTCCCACGAGGTTTTCCCCTCTGGATTCCCCGCGGGCCCGGCCCGGACTTGCTCGCAGCTTCCACAGATGGGGGGCTCCTTTTAGCGCTTTGCTGCTTAAGGACTGGCTCAGGAATTTACTGGGGGGGAAGATTCCAGAATGCATGAGCGTTCTGGTTTGAACCCCCAGGAAAGCTGCTGTTTAGAACATGCATGCCACTAGAAATCCACGGTGGATTTTTAAATGGTTCTTTTTTTGTTTTGTTTTGGGTTTTTTGGTTTTTTGGACGCATGCAAAACACAAACGTCAGTTATGATCCCCTGAGCCCGAGCGGCGGAGGCAGCAGCTCCCGGAGCCCAGAACAGCCTTAGGGAGCCGATGGGGCCTCTTCCCGCCAGGCCTCGTGGGACAGAGCCATTGCTCCATTTCAAGCCTTTCCTTCTGATGTGACTCTGAGAGTCGGGGAGTGAGAGGAGAGACCGCTGCTTGGAGCCACCCCCAAGGGGGACAAGCACGTGAGCAGGACACAGCCCCTTTAGGTGGAGCTGGCCAGGTCCCGTCCTAAGGCCCCAGGCACGTGCCCTCTCCTTCTAGGCCTCGGTTCACTCTCTGTGGACGCCCTGGGTGGACGTAATCAGTGGCACAGACACCCCCCGCTCCGGGAAACTGCACGAAAGCTACAGCCCCCGGCACTCCGTGAGCACGGACATGCACAGGTGCCATGAAACCCACACGTTCAGCCACGACTGCGGAGGCAGTGATGAAGCAACCACAGTCCCGTGCTTGGTGACAGTGACACAGCAATAGTAAAGCTTAGCCCCAGCAAGGCTGCACCTAAGCCAGGCCTGTGCCAGCCTCTATATGGAGATGTCATCAATCCCCTAGCAACCCGCGAAACTAGGTGATTGATATCTCCGGTTAGAACGAGGAGTTCGGGCCCGGCAAAGGTCCCACAACTCCTCGGTGGCAGAATTGGAACTTGAGGCGCCAGCCATCTCAGATTTGTGAGTATTGTTCTGCTGAGGCAACGGGGCCACCCTGCAGTCCCCTCGCAAGCTCAGCTTGCTTTTTAGGCACTCCCACCCCCCACTCCTGTGGAAAAGTGCATGAAGCAAGCAAGCAGCCCGGTGGAGTTCAATGTCAAATCCACTGACCCTCAGGTTTAGGAGTGGACGTCCCCCACTCCGCAGCCCCTGTCCTGACCGTGCTCACGTCACCTTGCTTTTCTCCATCCTTCCCGTTTGCGTGCATTCTTAAAGAACCCTGTGCGTCTGGGCCTGCTTGCGACTCTACGTGAAGGGAGCCATCGTGTGTCTTGTGGCATTTTGCCGGCCGTCCAGTTAGTGAGACCTGTCCCTATGTGCCCCTCCTGGTCTCTGGGACCAGGAAGTGGTGCAAGGCCGTGTCTGCGGTCACCTTGCAGCCTGCAGGTGTCTAATTCCAGGAAAGCGGGCCCACACCCAAACTCGTTCACCGCGTTTGAAAATCCAGGGAGTGCAGCCCAACAGAAGCTTTTGTTTATTTAAACCCAACCCACCCTCCTTAAAGTCCCAGCACGGCACGACAGGCACTCCCAGCGTCCTCGGGGTCCTCCGACTTCCCTGTCCCTGCTGGGAGCTGCGCGGAGCCCTCCCCGCCTTCATCACCTTCAAGCTCCGGCCCTCTGATCCTCCCCAGGAAGACGAAGGGGAGGTCCTGGACTGTCACCCACAAGGGACGGGCTTTTCTCTTCCTCCCCGTCCCTCTAGCACACATCTCCTCACAGGCCCGGCCAGTGGAAAGTCATAGGTTAAAAAGTTCCAAAGCAAGCCTACCTTTCAGGTCAATAACAATGGCTTCAAATCATTGCTAATGGGGGGCAGGGGGATCTCCTATTTGGCTTCAGCCCAAAGGCATTGTTTGTAGCAACTTTGAGCAACCTCGTTTATTTGTTGTGACCTGTGCTCAGAACTGACCTGCGCTCCGAACCGATCTGCGCTCAGAACCGACCTGCGCTCAGAACCGACCTGCGCTCTGAACCGACCTGCGCTCAGAACCGACCTGCTCTCAGAACCGACCTGCGCTCAGAACCGATCTGAGCTCAGAACCGACCTGCGCTCAGAACCAATCTGCGCTCACCTCCGAAATGCAGAGGCCACAAGGGACCCTATGTAGTGACCAGTGCGTAGTATCTGCCATCACACCGCTTCTACCAGGCCAAGGGGGCCTTCTGGAAAGGAGAGACCTGACCCCCCCACTGTGAGGCCCAGGCCCAGAGCCGGTTCTGGCACCCAGAGCGCTACCGGGGGCAAGGGCATACCCTAGGCAGGCGGCACAGTCCTGAAGCCTGCAGAAGCGGGGGTGCCACCCAGTCCTAACCCCGCCTTGGCCTGTAGGAGGCGGTGTGGGGGTGTCGTTTAGTTCAAACACCCCCTCGCCACTCCCCCAGGAGTCTACAGTGGTGAATCTCAGTTCTAAAGCGCCCCATCCCCAGCTGTTCCCCACAGGGGACAGGAGGCGGAGCAGGGGTGCTGGCTCGCAGGTCTGAATCCCCCCAGGAGACTGCCGCTCCACACCACGTCCAGGGCTGGCACTCCCGGCCGTCCAGGTTGCGGAGTAGCCAGCCGGAGGCTCTGGGACCGACGGCGCGTCCGCAAAGGCTCAGGCCCGTCGCGCGTGGGAGACAGCTTGCCTCTGCTGTCCCAGCTCCGAATCCCAAATGTCACCCCGGGCTGTCTTACTTTTCTTTAAAAATTGGGCTTTCCACCAAGTAGGACCGGAATCCGGTCAGCTGGCCACCAGGTTCCAACGGCGACGTTTAGTCGGGGCCAAGCGCCGTAGCCTCCAGCATTGTGCTCCGAGGGTGTAACCCCCCCACCCCACCCCCGCACCGCCGCTGTGTGTAACGGGGGGGGGGGGGACGGGAGCCCCGGCCACCTTCCGGGGCCCCTTCGCACCCGTCCGTCTCCCCTCCCGGCATCAACCCGCGCGGTGACCGGGGCCGCGGTCTCCGCTGAGCAGTTCAGCCGGGGCGGGATCCCGCCGGGCCCCCGACTAGCAAGGCCGCCGCCCCGCTGGTAGCGGCCGACCACGGCCCCCCAGCGCCGCCTTTCCAGGCCCGGGTCCCTCGCCCCGCCCCCTGGGGAGGCCGAAGGGGCAGACCGCGGGGACGTGGGCCGCGCCCCCGCCCCCGCCCCGGCTGTGCCCCCGCGTCTCCATAGCGATCCTCCTGGCGCGCACCTCCGGGCCGGCTCCCCCCGGGGCTGAACAATGCGCGGCGGGGCCGGGGGCGGGGCCCGGCCGGGCCGGGGGCGGAGAGAGCGCGGGCAGAGGGGGCGCCGGCCGAGCGCACCGCCCAGGCAGCCGCCGGTCGCCGGGGTCTGAGTGCCGAGGTGCGGCCCAGCCCGCTCCGGGAGCGCAGCCCCCGCCCCGCTGCGGGCCCGTCCCACTTCCCACGCTGCCCGGCCCGGCCCGCGCGGGAGCCACCTGGAGCCACCCGGAGCCGCCGCCACCGCAGGTTGATGCGCGGCGCCCTCCCGGGACGCGCGGAGGAGCCATCTTGAAACCAACTTCGCAAACTTTCGCAAAGTGCTCTCGAAGTGGAAGCTGCGGGTGTGACCGGGAGCGCGGCCCCCGGTGTCCCCGCCGGGGTCCCCGGAGAGGCGGGGCGCGGGCCGCCCCGAGGGCTGAGAGCCGGGCGCGCGGGAGCCGTCCCCCGGCCGCGCCGGGTGGATGCGGAGCCGCGCCGGGTGCATGGATTGTGCTCGGGCGCCGGGCTCGGGCTCCGGGCCATGGCGCCGCCGCCGTCGCCGTCGCCCGTGCTGCCCGTGCTGCTGCTCCTGGCTGCAGCCGCCGCCCTACCGGCGCTGGGGCTTCAGGCGGCCGCCTGGGAGCTGCGCGTGCCCGGCGGGACCCGCGCCTTTGCTCTCGGGCCCGGCTGGACCTACGCGCTGGACTCGGCGCACACCCCGCGCGCGCTGCGGGAGCTTCTGGACGTGAGCCGCGACGGGCGGCTGGGGGTGCGGCGGCGCGGGCCCGGCGCGGGGCTCCGGGGCTGCGCGCGCCTGGGGGGACGCCCGCTGCCGCTGCATGTCCGCCTGGCGGCTCGCAGCGCCCCGACAGCGCTGAGTCTCCGCCTGCGGGCGCGCGCGCACGGGCCCGGTTGCGGCTCCGGGCTGCGGCAACCAGGAGCCCCCAGTGCGGAGCTGCGCGCGCGGGCTGTGCTCACGGTGCCCGGGCCCGGCGCCGTGCTCTGCTTCCCGGGCCCGGGCGGCGGCGGCGGGGCCGCGCTGCACTCGGCGCTGGTGGCCCTGACCACGTTCCCGGCCTGCCGCTGCCCGCCGCTCCCGGGGCCCCGTTGCCCACGCCGACCAGTCTGCCTACCGCCGGGTGGCTCGGCCCGTCTCTGGCTGCTGTGTGCCCTGCGGCGCGCGTCCGGCGCCGTCCAAGTGCAGCTGGAGCTGGAGGCGGTCGCGGGGACGCCCTCCCCGTCGCTGTCGCTGTCGCAGTCGCCGCCAAGCCTGCCCCGGGCGGGGGCGGCGCGGCGGGCCCGGCGGGGCGTTGGCGGCAGCACGAGCCCGCAGTTCCCGCTGCCCAGCTACCAGGTGTCGGTGCCCGAAAACGAGCCGGCGGGCACCGCGGTCATCGAGCTGCGCGCTCACGACCCCGACGAGGGCGAAGCGGGGCGCCTGAGTTACCAGATGGAGGCGCTGTTCGACGAGCGGTCCAATGGCTTCTTCCTCATCGACACCGCCACAGGAGCGGTGAGCACCGCCCGCCCGCTGGACCGCGAGACCAAGGACACGCACGTGCTCAAGGTGAGCGCCGTGGACCACGGCTCGCCGCGCCGCTCGGCCGCCACCTACCTCACGGTCACAGTAAGTGACACCAATGACCACAGCCCCGTCTTCGAGCAGTCCGAATACCGCGAGCGTGTGCGTGAGAACCTCGAGGTGGGCTACGAGGTACTGACCATCCGCGCCACCGACGGCGACGCGCCCTCTAACGCCAATATGCGATACCGCCTGCTGGAGGGTGCCGGCGGCGTCTTCGAGATCGACCCGCGCTCGGGCGTGGTGCGCACTCGGGCCGCGGTGGACCGGGAGGAGGCGACGGCCTACCAGCTGCTGGTGGAGGCCAACGACCAGGGCCGCAACCCGGGCCCGCTCAGTGCCACGGCCACCGTGCGCATCGTGGTGGAAGATGAGAACGACAACTACCCCCAGTTCAGTGAGAAGCGCTATGTGGTCCAGGTGCCCGAGGACGTGGCGGTGAACACGCCCGTGCTGCGCGTGCAGGCCACGGACCGGGACCAGGGCCAGAACGCGGCCATCCACTACAGCATCGTCAGCGGGAACCTGAAGGGGCAGTTCTACCTGCACTCGCTGAGCGGGAGCCTGGACGTCATCAACCCGCTGGACTTCGAGGCCATCCGGGAGTACACGCTGCGCATCAAGGCCCAGGATGGGGGCCGGCCTCCCCTCATCAACTCCTCGGGACTGGTCTCGGTGCAGGTGCTGGACGTGAACGACAACGCCCCCATCTTTGTGAGCAGCCCCTTCCAGGCGGCCGTGCTGGAGAACGTGCCCCTGGGCCACTCGGTGCTGCACATCCAGGCAGTGGACGCGGATGCGGGTGACAATTCGCGTCTGCTCTACCGCCTGGTGGACACGGCTTTGGCCTCCGTGGGCGGTGGCAGCACCGGGTCCCAGGACTCCGCCTCCGCCATGGATTTCCCTTTCCAGATCCACAATAGCTCCGGCTGGATCACCGTGTGTGCGGAGCTGGACCGCGAGGAGGTGGGGCACTACAGCTTCGGCGTGGAGGCCGTGGACCACGGCTCCCCGCCTATGAGCTCCTCGGCCAGCGTGTCCATCACGGTGCTGGACGTAAACGACAACGACCCCGTGTTCACGCAGCCCGTGTACGAGCTGCGCCTGAACGAGGACGCGGCGGTGGGCAGCAGCGTGCTGACCCTGCGGGCCCGCGACCGCGATGCCAACAGCGTGATCACCTACCAGCTCACCGGCGGCAACACCCGGAACCGCTTTGCGCTTAGCAGCCAGAGTGGCGGCGGCCTCATCACCCTGGCGCTGCCCCTGGACTACAAGCAGGAGCGGCAGTACGTGCTGGCGGTGACGGCGTCGGATGGCACGCGCTCGCACACTGCGCAGGTCTTCATCAACGTCACCGACGCTAACACCCACCGGCCGGTCTTCCAGAGCTCCCACTATACCGTGAGCGTCAGCGAGGACCGGCCGGTGGGCACGTCCATCGCTACCATCAGCGCCACCGATGAGGACACGGGCGAGAATGCGCGCATCAGCTACGTGCTGGAGGACCCAGTGCCGCAGTTCCGCATCGACCCGGACACGGGCACTGTGTACACCATGACCGAGCTGGACTACGAGGACCAGGCCGCCTACACGCTGGCCATCACGGCTCAGGACAATGGCATCCCTCAGAAGTCCGACACCACCTCCCTGGAGATCCTCATCCTCGATGCCAACGACAACGCGCCGCGCTTCCTGCGGGATTTCTACCAGGGTTCCGTCTTCGAGGACGCTCCCCCATCAACCAGCGTCCTCCAGGTCTCGGCCACAGATCGAGACTCGGGCCCCCACGGCCGCCTGCTGTACACCTTCCAGGGCGGGGACGACGGCGACGGGGACTTCTACATTGAGCCCACGTCCGGGGTGATCCGCACCCAGCGCCGGCTGGACCGGGAGAATGTGGCCGTGTACAACCTTCGGGCCCTGGCTGTGGACCGTGGGAGCCCAGCGCCCCTCAGCGCCTCGGTGGAAGTCCAGGTGACCGTCTTGGACATTAATGACAACCCCCCAGTGTTTGAGAGGGACGAGCTGGAGCTGTTTGTGCAGGAGAACAGCCCCGTGGGGTCCGTGGTGGCGAGGATTCGTGCCAATGACCCCGACGAAGGCCCCAACGCCCAGATCATGTATCAGATAGTGGAAGGCAACGTGCCCGAGGTCTTCCAGCTGGACCTGCTGAGCGGGGACCTGCGTGCCCTGGTCGAGCTGGACTTCGAGGCCCGGCAGGAGTACGTGCTGGTGGTGCAGGCCACGTCGGCCCCGCTGGTGAGCCGGGCCACCGTGCACATCCGCCTCCTGGACCAGAACGACAACCCACCGGTGCTGCCGGACTTCCAGATCCTCTTCAACAACTATGTCACCAATAAGTCCAACAGCTTCCCCGCTGGCGTGATCGGCCGCATCCCGGCCCACGACCCCGACCTCTCGGACAGCCTCAACTACACGTTCCTGCAGGGCAACGAGCTGCAGCTCCTGCTGCTGGACCCCGCCACGGGCGAGCTGCAGCTCAGCCGGGACCTGGACAACAACCGGCCGCTCGAGGCGCTCATGGAGGTGTCTGTGTCTGGTGAGTGGCCACGGGGGCTCCCGCTGGGCCAGCTGGGGAGCTGCGGGGACCTGCCAGGGGCCAGCCCCACGTGCCGGGACGCATTTGGGCAGGGCCCGGGCGACACTTGGGGGATTTGCGGCCTCTGGTTGGATGGCTGGAGGCTGCCAGCCGGGGGCGTGTTCCCCACCCCGGCCAAGGCCAAGGGAACGGGCGGGGCACGGCACTGCTTCCCTCAGCAGTTTTGCTGGGGGCAGGCCTGGGCTTCTTCAAGTTCAAGACCAGGACTTCTTGGCGCTTTACTTGGCGGCCGTGGCTCCTGAGTTGGGGCTATTAAAACCTGGTCTCCGGGGTCATCTGAGTCATCTGGTTTGCTTGGCGATGCTGTGCAGTCAGCCACACACCTGTCTGCAAAGATCACAGGTCACTGTCCATCCCATGTGCCAATTAGTTCCCGGGTGGGACCGTTGGAAATTGCTGGATGGGTCCCTGAGTCACCCTGTAATATGGCTGGAGTCACTTCCCTCGGTGTCTCTCTTCTGTCTCCTCCAGATAATAACAGCCGGGCTGTGTGTGCGCTCTGTGTGGGAGCGCTTTGAAAAGCAAAGCCGTGTTTGATCTCGGCTCTGCTGCTGGACGCGGGCTTCTCACCTGGGTGTTACTCAGGGGCCGGCCCAGGTCGGTGGTGCAGCCAGTGTGGGAACCCAGCCGGCCCGCGGTGGGGCTGGAGGTGAGCGGAGGAGGGCGAGTCAGCCAGCCCAGCGCTGGGCAGCAGGGGGCTGGGCCCCCGTAGCCGGCGGTGCCTGGGCGCCTGGAGCGTGTGTGTGCGCGTGGCTTTGGGAGCCACAGAAGAGGGAGGTGGCGATGGCAGGGGCATGAGGGGGTTGGGGAACGATGAAGGGAACCCCAGCAGCTCCTCAAGGGGGGCTGCCTGTGGATGGGACAGGCTGGTGCACGTAGGGGACCTTAGTTATGAGTCCACGCTGTCACCACGCCGGGCCCGGATCTGTGGGCCACGTGAGTCGGTGTTTCCGATGAGTCGTTTTAAACAGTAAATGGTCAGGGTACGGTATCACCGTGGGAGCCCTGAAAGAATTTAAAAGTTTATTTTTCTGACGAGTTCTGTCTCCACAGTTGGCTGCAATTCCTTATGTACCGAGGGTGGGTAGCAGACAGGTCCCAGTTGTTTGCCCGTAAGATCTGGAACTTCCCGTTCCCCTGTGAAGTGGTGCAATACCTCGGCGCAGGCTTCGGTGCCGCAGTCTGTCTGCGGGCGCGCGTTTTAGGTCTTTGTGAGGTTGTGGATGTGCGCAGAGACCTCGGGACAGCCCCTCCGGGAGCATCGTTCACCAGGGCTGCGGCTCTGCTGGGCAGCGACGAGAAAAGGCCTCTTTCCTCAATGTCCATTGGCAGCGTGGGGACTGTAGCCTATATACATGCAACTTGGCCGTGTCACAGGGTTGTGATTGTACAGGGCACGTGGTGCTGAGCGGGAGTGCACGCGTCCTGGGGTCAGGGGTGTTTTGTGTGTCGGAGCCTCGGGAAGGTGCCCCCCACCCCCGTGTTGGCCGCGTAAGGGGGTCGAGGGTGTGTTTCCTTCAGAAGGGGCAGTTTCTGAGGGTCGCCTCGCCTGCCTGGTGGGCCCACAGCCTGGACCACAGTCACAGGTGGGTACGGGAGTCGGTGCTGTGTAGAGACGGTCCCAGTGCTGCACTTCTGGGCTCTGCATGCTCTGTGCCACTCCTCATTGCGTCTGTTAGTGGGAGCTCACGTGTCAACCCCCAGGTCACGAGGATGACCTCTCACGGGGTACCAAGCAGTTTTCTGTGGACTTGTGCTTACGCTGCCACTTAATCCTCGGCTTACTGGGAGGCGAGTAGTTTTCGGCTGCGGCCCACTTTACAGAGGAAGCAACTGAGGCCCAGAGGTGCCAAATTCCTTCCTGCGCGCTGCGCGGCCGGGAGGCAGGAGGGCCAGTGTCGAACCCCTCACACTTACCTGGGAGAAGGCTCTTAGGACACTTGTTGCTACGCTGAGCTGTGTCCCTGCCGATTCCTTGCTCTGGGTAGGCGGACCGTCCGACTCGGATTGCGTGCTCTGCAGAAGCCATCACTGCAGCCCGTAGACTCTGTCATGCCCCCCAGCGCGGCACCGTGCAGAGGTAAAACGAGGTCCGCCCTGGAGCGAGCCCGAGTCCGGTCACCCGGATTATTAGGGAGCAGCGTGCACGGCTGTTGCGGGTTCCCAAACCCGAAAGCCTCCAGCGCAGTTAGTGCCGCCCCCGGGGGCGCCGCAGGGGACAGCCCAGAGGAGGTTTCGCGGGAGCCCTGCTGGGAAGGGGACCTGGGGGCGGGGCCTGGCGGGGAAGTGGGTGGGGCTGCCCGGCGGCCCTGCCCACTGTGAGGAGAGGGCGTGGGTGCTTTTACACAGTCAGCCTACCAGGGACAACAGGCTCTTTGAAAAAGTTCTGGATTCGGACGGTAGGCACATTGCAATGGCTGCCGTTTTGGGGTGACGTCCTGCCTCACAAGGTGTTTGTTTCCCACGCAGCAGTTTTGAGACGAGATTTTAAAGTTCTGTGCGAGGGACTTTTTATCATGAATGTTTATAAACCCGTGTCTGGATTTCTCCAAGCAGCTGGCTAATGACCCACGGGGACTCGCGGGTCCTGGATACTGCCTGTCGTCTTTTCAGAGCTTGTTCTTTTGGTGGCAGTGACACTTTCGATCGGCTTGGACGTGTGTGTGCCTGTGGGTTCGGAGCCCTAAGGCGTGCTATTGCAGAACAGGGCGTTTGGGAGAAGATGGCCCTACGCTTGTGGGACCTGCGGATGTGGGAAAGGCAGCACTCGTGGGGTGAAGTTTGGTCAGTGAGTCGCTCAGACACGTCAGAACATACTGAAACGGTGAAACAGGCCAAGTAACCTTTTCACCGCTTACTTTGGTGGAGAGAGCGTGGTGCTAACGTCGCCCAGGCTTGATAAAGTTTTGCCTCGTTGCATGCAGGGTGTCGCAGGGCCTTTTAGCTAGATGATTGCAAACAAGGAAGCAGGCGGTGGCCACGGTCCCAGGCGCCGACCGTGCACGCAGCAGTGTGTTTGCTTCTGAATCGTGTGGCGTAAACCCCGTGGTTGTCGAGCTGGATCCTCCAGCCACGTGAAGAGCAGGTGCTGGGGGCAGCTGCCGAATCTTCTCAGGGTGTCGGTAGCCTTGGGAATAGTCACTCACTAACATACTGTCAGAAACAAAGGAGTGTTTATTCATTTATTGAGCACCTACTGTGTGCCAGGCCTGCTGTGTGCCAGGCCTACTGTGTGCCAGGCCCTGGAGGGCTGGTGTGGCCCTGTCCTCCCAGAGGTTGGTGGGTGGGGACACGTGAACAGACGCATCCCGGACGGGGAGTCCGGAGAGGCTGGCTGGAGGCTGTGGTGGGTGGGTGGGGGGTGTTGGGGCCCACGAGAACTGGGCAGGCCTGAGCTGCTCACGGAAAGAGGGCACCGGGCAGTGAGCCCAGCTGCGGCGGCCGGGGAGCGCGGGTGGACGGAGGTCAGGTGGTTGATGTGGAGGCGATATTGGGGTCGTCTGCCGCCTGCTCCTCGTGCCGGGAACCGCCCAGGCGCTGCCTGCCCGAGCACATTGCATTCTCCTGCTGCATTCTCGTGCGGTGGGAGGTTCTGTCAGCGCTTCCATCTTGTCGGGGGGCAAGCCGGGGCACCGCAGCGCTGGGCTTTGAACCCGGGACTGCGGCTGCCGAGCCGCATTCTCTCAGGCTGTGCTTTCTAGAACAAACTGGCTCTGGGGGTGTGGGGGTGCCGGTGAAGGAGGTGCATGCACTGGGCCGGGGGGCTTGCAGGGGCGTCAGCTTGGGCAAAAGACCATGAGGCCCCTTGTGGACCCCATGTGGCTGGCGCACCTTTGAGATTGTCATGAAGACAGGGTCCAGGTCTGGGCTGGGACACGGGCAGAGGTGGTCGGCGGAGGCTGTGGGGCTGACGGGCTGACAGGACGGCTGCGACCAGGGATGGTCCATGACCCATCTGCAGGGGTGTGATGTGTGGTGAGCACGGGAGTCAGGCACAGCCTCCCGGAACCGAGGCCCGAGTGGCCTGTCAGGCGGATGGACCTGCCTGAGGGCTGGAGCAGGAATAACCATGTGCAGGAGAAACCTGGGGGCCAAGGGAGAGTGGGGGTCCTGAAAGGGGGTCACCGGTGGCTGTCAGGAAGCCTGAGGACAGGGATGACTTGGGTTAGACAAGGGGAGGCCCTCGGTGGCCCTCGTGAGAGCAGGACTGGGGAGGGGCTTGCGAGCAGAGGACAGACATGGGGCTGGGGGTGAGTGAGGTCAGGGGGAAGGCGGGGTGGCCCTGGGGACCTGGGAGCCCACCGTGGCCTGGGCTGAGCTGAGGGCCAAGGCGCGTTGACCAGTTAACTTGCACAGCCATCCCGGCCTGCTCTCAACTCTACGTGCTCGCAGCGGGATGGGGGCGGGGGCGGGAGCTGCTGCCGCTTGTTGAGGCACGGGACCTGGGGTGGAGGGTCAGGTGGGTGCACCGAGGACACCGCTCCCCCAGGGAAGGGACATCCTGCAGCACTGAGCTCCCCGGCTCATCCCGTGGACATCAAGATGTCACTAGGCAAAGTGTCTGTCGGGACAGGCTTTGTGGTCGCCTCTCTGTGTCCTTTCCCGGGGGCGCTGTCAGTGAGGGGGTGCTGTCAGTGAGGGGGTGCCCTTTTCCTGTTAAGCTGTGGCTCAGGAAGCAGGTGGGAGAGAACACAGCCCCCCACATCGTCCGTGGAGAAGGTTCTGCAGGTGAGACGAGTTGAATCTCTCACCTAGGCCGCTCTGGGCCTCGGCGTTCCCATGGAGACAGGGTGGCGGGCTGGTCACGGCCCAGGAACTCCCGCGTCTGCCCTGCGTCCTTCTGAGGGTTAAGGGTCAGGAAGACACATCCAGCCTGGGCTGTCAAGTACGTCGCAGGTGCTGAGAGGTGATGTCCTTAATAAGCTCATTACAAGTCATATGTCCCATAGGGATTGATGCCCAGGAAGTACAAGGAATGCCTCCGACTCAGCAGCAGGAAGACAAACGACCCAATTAAAAAGTGGCCAAAGGACCTGCTAGCTGTGGGGACGTACCGATGGCCGGCAGGCACGCCGCGTCACTGGTGGCAGGGAAATGCCGATCACAGTGACACACAGTGAGACAGCGCTCCCACCTCTGGGTGGCTGTTATCAAAACAACCACAAGCAGTCACAGTGCTGGTGAGGACGTGGCAACACGGGAGCCCTCGTGCTCTGTCGGGAGTGTGACACGGTCCAGCCGCCGCGGGGAACGGGCGGGCCGTACCTCCGAAACGAAGCAGGAATTCCTCTCCTGCGTGTACACCCCCAAGATGTAAAAGCGGGTGACCAGCAGGGGTTTGCACACCCGTGTTCGTAGCAGCACGATTCACAACAGCCAAAAGGGGGAGCACCCCAGTGTGCGCCGGCGGACAAAGGGGCAAGCATGTCATTCGGCCTGGAAGGGAACAACTTCTGACACCGGTGGCAGCACGGGTGAACCTCGAGGACATTACGCTCAGTGAAACAGGCCGGTCACCAGAGGACAAATAGTGTAGGACGAGACGAGGTTCCTAGTAGTCAAGTTCATTGGCACGGAGAGCAGGAGGGGGCCCCCAGGGGCCGCGGGGAGGGGGAAGGAGCAGTTGCTGTTTGATGGGGACAGAGTTTCAGTTTTGCATGACGACCCGAGTTCTGGTGGTGACGGTCACACAACGGTGTGAAGGTACTGACACCACTGAGCTGTGCAGTCGGAAATGACGAAAGTGTTCGTGTGAAATGAGAGGATGACGTTCTGCTGGCCCCGTGGGACCCACCTGAACACCTGACACACGGCACGCGTCTCCCTCCTGGTGCCACGTCACCCATGGGCACCCCGCCCCCTTGTTGTCCCCTCCGCCCCGGTGACTAGGTCCTGGGGTGAGGCCCCCCCTGCGGGCTCCTCGCTCTCGAAACCAGTTGGGCGTTAGAGCGGCGCTGGGGCTGGGTGGACGTGCCCGTGGCCCTGGATGGCCCTTCCGGAAGGCGGGGGTGGGGAATGTGTCGTCAGCAGGACGTCGGTGCGTGGGCCGTTGGGCCTGTGCGGAGGTGACAGCACACCCTGCCTGTGCCTGTGTGCCCGCATGCCAGGAGACACAGCTGTGGGAGTCCCCCGTGCAGGTCTGCCCTCGCTTCTAAGCATGGAAAATTCTCTCGTGTGTGGTCGAAAGCCCTCCTCCCCCCAAAAAAATTTTCAAAGAAGAGAGAATGGAAACTACTGGGGCTTATCGTTCTGGGAGATTTCCTGCGCCCCGGGCACGTGGCCGTCGGAGGGCAGGGCGCGCGCACGCGTGTGTGCAGGACAGGAAGTCTGTGTGGTGAGTGGTGGCGTGTTGGGGCGGGCATCGGACGCCCGGCCAGCGCCACGTCCAAACAGAAGGCGACAAGCATGGACGGTGGGGGGAGGGGGGACCGGGCGGGGATGCTCCTGGTGGCAGGAACTGAGGCGGGGTGGGGACAGCTGTCCGAGTCCCCGGGCTGCCTGGGACACCCATTGTGTTTGCGGCAGGAGTTCCGTCCCTCCTGTCATTTCTGCCACTCACAGCAGCCTGGAATTTTTTGAACCGAAAGCGAATTTGAAAAACGTCCTCGGGGGCCCCCGCTGGTACCCGGCAGCTGGGGGGCCTGGGGAGGGCTCCCGGTCCCTCTGCGCACGGAGGGTCCTGCTGCCCGCCTCGGCCGGGACGCTCGGGATTCTTCTCCCGCAGAGGGGACCGGGGTCAGCCGCGCTGGGCGGCACAGCGGGGGAGGGGGACGTGGGGATTACCCAGGAGGCACCAGGACGCAGGATTTGAAAATGAACCCAGCCAACGGGGAGCCCGGGGCGGCAGGGGCGGGGTCCTGTGGGGCCCCGAGGACGTGCACGGCATGGAGGGTGCCCGCCTCATCGGGTCGGGTGTGTGACAATGTCCCTGACTACCGAAGGTGACGGGGACTCGGGGTGCGGAGCATGGCGGGGACACCGGGCGGCCCAGTGCGGGGGGGGGGGGGGCGGCCCCCCGCCAGGCTGGGGGCTGAGGGCGGGCGGGTGTGGGCAGGCACCGGGGTGGGGCCGAGGCTCCCGGCCTTTCCTGCAGCGACTTGCAGGCACGCGGGCGCGTGGGCGTGACTCGGAGCTCCTCCCCCGCCCCGTGCCCAGGGCCCTGAGCTGGGGGCCGAGCCCCCGCCCCCATGCAGGCGGCTCTGACTCCCCAGGGGCCGGGACTCCCAGACGCGGGTGTGTGTGGATGGGAGGGGGTAGTCGCCTGCAGCCTGGGGACGGGACAGGGAGCAGGGAGAGCGAGGTCCTCGTGGCGTTCGGGGCCACATCCTCCCGGGACTCGTTCTGATGACCGGCAGACAGAGAGGCGGGGCCTCCGGCCCCCTGGGGCAGAACCTGCACCGGAGCTCGGCCTTCGGGCCTCACCGGATGGGACGCCCGGGGACTGTTTAGACGTCCGGGCGTCGGTGTCATAGGTGGCAGCTCCGGTGTGACTTAAGGACAGTGTGGGAACCGGATCCCACCGTCAGCTGTCTCGCCGTGGCCCTTGGCACTGTGTCTTGGGGCCCCTGTGGGACCCCGTGGCGTTGGGGCCCAGCCGAGTGCAGTCAGAGTAAGAGGAAATTCCAGACTGGAGGACCTGTTCCTGCTGGGGGCTGGGAGGTGACAGAAGTGCAGACATGCCAAGAAAGAGCTGGGACAAATGACAGATTGTTGTCCTGAGGGCGTGTGACTAGGTTTCCTGTGGCCTGCAGCCCCCGGGCTCACTCTCCGACCGCCTTTGGCGAGAGCTGTGTGTGCAGCTGGGACCGGACGGAGAGTCACTGCCATTGACGCGGGCGCCACGGTGGTGGGGACGAGGCTGAACCACGGAGCGGCCCCCAGCTGACCGCGGCCGCACGTCGGGTGCGAGGACACGGTTTGGAGGGCGCGCTGGGACTGCAGCACGTGGGCTCCCCCGTGTCGTTTTTGTGTCACTGCACCGGGCTTCTCAGTGTGACCAGCACTCGGCTGACCTGGACGTCCTGAGGGACCCCGTGTGGGGGCAGCGTGGATGTTTGTGTCCTTGCAGATTTGCAGACTGTTTTGCCTAAAGGGAGCTCGGGTGCCGTCTCCCCGAGTTGTCTGATACGCAGGGAAGCTCAGTGCTCGGACCGGCTGTTCCCCGAGAGCCACCCCCTTTTTTCCAGTCACTGCTGCAGCTCAGGGTCCCTGGTGGCACCTCGGTGGCAGAGACCTGGGTTTGAGGCCAGTCGGGGAGGCCACTCACTGTTTTCATTGCCTCCTAAACACCCCATGGGGGCGGGAGGGGTGCCCCCGGGTTGTGGGGTGGCTGGGCCGATGGGGTCGACAGCAGGTGATTGGCCACACGTGCTCACACTGGGGCAGGACACCGCCTGCCGTGCAGGACCACACGGGGCTGCCCTCGGGGGCGCAGTGGTCCTCCAGGGCCTCTGGGGGCTGACCCGTGGGAACAGGAGGGAGAGGTGGCCCTGGGTGGCATGGCGGGGGACAGAAGCCACTGCCCGGGGGTAAGCAGGGCCTGCGCCCGGTCCCTGAGATGTGGCAGGCAGCCTGGCTCGGGGCCGTCCCCGCGGGAGCAGAGGGCGGGGGCGCCTGTGGGGAGCATCGCAGGGGGGGCTAACGTTAGGGGTGACACCACGCGCACCTGTGCGTGCACCGCACTGTCCTCGTCTGTAAATCTGGACACCTGGCTCTAAACGTGAGCCCTTGGGGACAGTACGTGTGGCTGTCATGGTCACTGCTGTTAGTGGCATGACACCCAGAGGCCCTGGCGGCATGGTGCCCACCTGTCAGCGGAAAGGGGGCCCGTCCTGGTGCTGCCCCCACCCCCGCCTGGGAGGCGCCCTGTGTATGCCACCCATTTCCGTGCTCCCCGCCCCCATGCACCCCCAGGGTCACCCCCAGGGTCACCCCCAGGTGCTCCAGGAGCCTCGCTCACACTGGCCAGTTCGGGCAGTAGGAAAAGCGTAAAGGAGAAGGCAGGAAATTGTCCCAAACCCCGAGCCTGGAGATGGGCGTCCCCGTTGACCCTGGGGTTTGTTTTTCAGGCCCCGAGGAAGGTGGCTTTCCCGGGGTCTCCCCCCAGCAGTGGTGGCCGTGGGCTCATCCCAGGGTGGGCGACCCAGCTGGCGGGCAGGGGTTGCCATGGCGATGGGCCCTCCCTCCGCTTTGGGGAGGCACCTCGGGGGCCCTCGCACTGAAGAGCTGGCCCTTTGTGCAGGGACAATGGGTGTCCGGCTCACTTTAATTACCTTCGAGGGGCGGGGGGGCCACGGTCCCCACGGAATGGGCCTCGTTTCCTGAACCGCTTAGGCTTGGACCCCCCGCCTTTACAAAGTCACTCACTTATTTCACTCCCAAAAACTGGTTTTTATGGCTTCAGCTTCGCGGGCCAGAGGTCGGCTCCAGGGACAGGCACTCGTAGGGCTGTCCTCGCAGCTGGGCACTCGTAGGGCTGTCCTCGCAGCCGGACGCAGAGGGCTCAGAGCTGGCCCAGGCACTAGTTCCAGCGTCACCACTGCCTGCAAGGGACATGTTCTTCCTCCCACAGAAGCGCGGGGCCCCCTTCTCCCTGGCCCGTGTGCTGGAGGAGGCGAGAAGCCCTGGTTTGTCACCTGTGCCCCGTGAGTGGGGCGTCGGGGCTGAGCGGGGGCTGGAAGGGCACTCTGGGTCCTTCCTGCCGCATTGGACGGGCCACTTACTCAGCCAGCAGCCTGCTGTGTGGCCTGCCCTCCAGGTGCCCCTGGGCACGCCTTGATGGGCCTCCGCCTGCCATCCCCAGAGAGGTGTCCCTGCCTCACAGGCTTTCCCTGAGCCAGCTCCCCGAGGCCAGCACCTCCTGAGGTCCCCCGAGGTCCCTCCTTGCCTCCCACCCACACTTGACCCCCAGAGCAGGCGCTCTCCCCTTGGCCCTGTTGGCTTTCGATGCTGGGTCACTGTCTGTGCACGGTAGGACATCGAACAGATCCCCACCCACCATGTGCCCATAGCCCTCCACCCCAAGTCGTGACACCACACACCCCCACATGTCCTCTGGGGGTCTGCCGTGGGGACCACTGCCCGGGAGCTGGCCAGCCCTGGGTCTCCAGGCTAACCTTGCCTGGCACAGCCCCCAGCGCTGGGAGGCCCCAGGAACCTTCACGGGTCTCGGTTTGTGTGGCCCAGTGGGATCGGCTCGGGACTGGTTGGTGACATTAAGACGGGGATGAACATGCCAGTGGGGCGCCGCCCTGGGCCAGGAGGCTCTGCAGGCTTCGGCGCCCATCACCCTCTCTGAGCCCGGAGTGATGAGTGTCACTGTGCAAACGGCACGAGAACTGGCTCATGGGAACCCCCACCGCAGGTCTCGGCCCTGTGCCCCCTTGTCCTGTCCCTGTGACAACCGAAAGCCTGGTTGCACTTGGTCCCCCAGGACTCTGCCCAAAGGCCATGCTGCCCAGTGGGACACCTGTATCCTTCTGTCCCCCGGCCCCTCACCTGGAGCAGGCCCTAGGGACACTGTTGGCCGACTGGGACTAGACAGGGCCAGGACGCCAGGGACTGTTGCGCATTAGGACAACGCCTGCAAGTGGAGCTGAGAAGACGTGGGCACTGTGTTGTCTCGCCTGGGACAGGAAACAAAACTGGGATGGCCCAGCGGGTTCTGGAGCCTTCCAGGACGTGGCGGGCGCAGTCACACCCTCAGCTGCCACGTGTGCTGTTCGGGAGCCACGCCGGTGGCTGACAGCTGGCCCTGGACGTCCCCGGCTCCCAGACGCGGGGCTGTCGTCACACTGCAGGCGTTTCTCAGCCTCACCCCTGGGAACGAGCCGTCTACACACTATTTCCCGGGTGAATTCCTCGAATCCCGGAGATTCTCGGTCAGGACGCGGCTCCTGGGACGGGGGCAGCAGGCTGACCGTGAGCACTGGGCTGCTTTGCAGGGGTCAGCGGGGTCTTTGTCCAGAGCCAGGGGGGAAGGAGGGAGGCCACTGGCACCATGTCAGGGACACTGGGAATTTGGCAAGTAAGCGAGGTCCTTTAGGGAGGGGGGAGGCCCGTGTGTGTGTGTGTGTGTGTGTGTGTGTGTGTGTGTGTGTGTGAAACGCCGCACAACAAAGACTCTTCCGGGAGGACATGGGCGGCCGCAGGGCTGGGGGGAGGCGACCGGGTGACTGAGCAGACAGCGAGACACAGAGAGAAAGCAGAGCCCCCCGCTACTCTGACTCCCCCCGCCCAGGCCCCCCCACACTGACACTTGTGAGCAGCACCTGCTCGGCGCCAAAGCACGCCCGCCTGGCAGGGGCCTGGGCACACGCCCCACTGTGTCCCCAGTACTGCGCTGGCCCCTCACAGGAGCCGCCGTGGTGCTACGGAGGCCTCCGGGCACGTCCCAGCAGCCCCAGGAGGGTGCCCACAGCCAAGGGCTGAGTCTTAAAGGGGCCCCCGGCCAGCGGGGGCTTGTGGAAGGCTTGGGCCAGGCCCCAGGCTGGGCAGTGCCAGCAGCCAGGGTGACAGGCACTCGTTGTATGCCACCCCTAGCACAGAGGTTCCGTCAAGGAGCCCTCAGGTCAGGGACCAGCAGACGGGTGGACGTGCTCAGGACACGGGTTAAGGAGGATGCTGTGTGTTGGGCTGTGTTAAGTCCTAGGGACATGGCAGGAAAGCTAGCAGGTGACACACCATGCTCACGGCACTTACCCTGTAGTGGGGACCCCCTGCCCACTAAGCAGGGGCTCCCCATCACTCCAGAGCCCGTGGGGTCAGCCAGTTTGGGGGCAGGGAAGGCCCAGCTTGCAGCCTCTGAAGGCGGGGTGTGGGTGAGGGTCGGGGAGAAGGGGCAGGGGCAGGTCTGTCACCTGGGCGGAGGGAACCATCATTTTCCTGTTTTCTAATCCCGCAGGCCAAGGCGAACGCCTTCCTTTCAGGGCTCTTCGGGGAAGGCAGACGCTTCGTCCGTGTCCGTCCCTCGGTCTCCCCGAGAATTGTCCGTGCACGTTTTCAGTTACGTTGCTCATTTCCTCTTTGTGGACGTACATCCGTTTGTAACTTGTGGCGGACTTTTTGGGAATTCTGAAACCTTTAACTCGGGGTCTTTTTAATTGGATGGTGTAAGTATGAAGCCTGTTTGTCAGGGACACTCGATGGTTTCATTCGTGGCCCCTGTGTGCCCCGGGACACAGTGCTCAGCCCCTTCAAGCACCATCTTTCACACAGGACAGTCCCCCACCCTCAGTTGTGGGAGGATTTAGGTGCAGGGGTGTAGCGAGCAGCTCTGCACCCCGCCTCCAGCCCCTCGGGTGTTTCCTGCAGGGACCTGGTTGAGTTGACTGTCATTGGGTTCTCTCCAGCAGTGACCACTGGTGTCCCCACCACTGCGGGGCGACGGAGGGAGAGGGAGCCAGCTGAGGTTATTCTGAATAATGTCCCCACCCAGGTGGCCATGAGGGAGCAGACACAGCCTGCGGGCGTGCTGTCCTCTCTGCGGTCCCAGGAGTGTCTGACATGAGAGGCCCCGAAGCAGATGCCGAACCTTCCAGCACCGGCCCCAGCTGACCCGGCCGGAGTCGGCTGCGCAGCACAAGGCTTCCGGTGACTGACCACCCTTGGCAGGCGGACCCCTGGGTGCAGGACGGTCTCTGTTCCCAGGGGCGCAGGCTCGGACCAAATGAGTTCTTAGGTCCTGTCCCTACCAGGACCAGAGGTGTCCCTCCCCCTAGAGCCACTGACGTCATCAGAATAGAACTTCCTGGTCACCAGCCTCCAGGGCGGATCCTGGAGTTGCCCTTGGAGTCCCCCTGGAGCCTTCAGATGCCAGCTGACCGTGTGCCCTGGGGGTGTGGGAGGCACCCGAGCGCCCCAGGTGTGCACTCCTGGGCAGCGCACTCTGCCGGGGGAGCATCGCACAGGCCGCCGCCCTGTACTGCCCCATACAGGGACACCCGGCTCCTGACGCGGCCCGGTCGTTCGGGATTCACAGTCAGAACGGGGCTGTGATCATGGGGTTTGGGGGTCACTTACCTGGTGAGTCCAGGTGTGTCCCTTAACCTCTCGGCACCTTGATTTCCTCTTTCGTGGGTGTTTGTACAACACCCTGCGGAGTCCTGACCGGGCTGGCCGGGCTCCCGGAGCGTCATTCTCGTCACCTGTGGTTTCAGTGGCTCATTCCCCAGAAAATGTCCTGTTGGCGCAGTGGTTTGCTGAGCAGCCGATAAGCACGTGCTGAGCTTCCCTGCTCCTTCAGGAGGGGTGGGTCGGGGATGCTGGGACCACGCCTGCCTCCTGGGGCACCGCCCGGATCGACGGAGATCGGGCGCTGGGCCCCGATTTTCTCCCGACGCCAAGAAAGCCCCAGGAGGATGACACGCGGGGTTCACCAGGCCTTTTGGGGAGTCCGCTCCCGGGGAAGGGAGAGAGGCCGTGGGCTACTTCTCATCGGAGATGGTGGATCTCCAAGGAGGGGACCGCTGTACGGTTAGGCCTTTCTGGGGTGGGGGGTCCTCAGAGCCCTAAGCGCGTGGGCTGCGCCCTGCCTGACTTTCGGCCCCAGCGGCCTGCTGCCGGCTCCGCCACGGGAGTCCCGGGGGACGGCGCCCAGAGCCCGTCTCCGGGCCATGTTCTGGCCGTGCTCCGACGCCAGGCGCGGGGACAGGGTGGGGAGCTTCGTTCTGCCCTCGGGGCCCACGGGCCGCCCAGAGTGTGGGTGGGTATGTCCAGGTCAAGGAAAGCGGCGTCCCACGGAGGGCCGCCGTCGTCCTGGGGAATGTCCCCAGCCATCACGCAGCACAGGTGTGGGCCCACCGCGCCTCTGTTCTTTTGTGACAAGTTATGGGCGTCATTTACGCCCCCCTTGGAAGCCGGGCTCCTTTGTCATTTTGCCGGTAGCCTTTGTGCTGGGCTCCCATTCAGCCCGCCCTGTCATCTGAATCAGCCGCCTCTGTCATTGTCCCCCAGGTTACTCATCAACGGCCTGCCAGCCCGCCTGCGAGAGGCTGCTTGTCTCCATGGTGACCGCCTCGGCTGTAAAAGTGATCCCAGAGCCTGGGGGAGGGGCTGCTGCCACTGCTAGTGAAAGGGCCTCCCCAGCAGGCCCTGCAGGCCCCGCACCCAGGTCTTGCTGCCACGTTGCAGAGAACCTGCCTTGTGTCCCCGGTGTCCCGCGGGGGCTGAGCCCGGCTTTCCTGTCAGAGCAGCCCTGGCAGAGCTGGCCGGGCCGTGGGCGAGGGGCGGGGGTGGGGCTACAGCAGGAGAGACTGGGTCTTGGGGGGCGCTAGGCACTCCTGGGGGGCTGTTGGTTCTGGAGGAGAGGGATGGGCTTGGGCTTTGGGGAGCGGATTTGCAGACAGTGGGGGGCGGTGGGTTAGACGAGAGCTGGCAGAGCCGTTGGCACCGGGCAGCTTGGGGTTCTGGGAGGTGAGCGTGAAGGATGCTGGGAGACGATGGGGCAAGGGTGGGCGGACCAGGCGCATGGGGGGCAGGGGGGACGCGGGTTTGATCCAGTTTCTAAAGCTCCTGCAGAATTTTCCATGGTCGGGGGCACTGACGGAGGTCTGGGTGTGTCTCATTCTTGCGGTGACTCTCCTTGGGACAGAAGTGCCAAAGCTTCTGGGAAACAGACATGCAGAAGCCATCCGCTGCGCGTCAGGGGACTGGACGGGCATGACTTTTGGTCGTCTTCTAAAAACACATCCCCAGCCGACGCTCCTGCCACCGGCTCGGATCTGCCTTCTCCGAGGTGGATGCTACCCTTGCCTGATGTTTGGCCGCCTCACGGGGGACAACAGTCCGTGGTTTAAGTTGCACCATTCTCTGACCCCTTCCAGGCCGAGGCCGGGCCACTAATGCTTACGGACCCATTTGCGTTTCTCCGGTGGCCTAACCTCTCCTGGTCTCTCTTTCTGCAGGTGGTTGGCTCCCGCTTTGGGGCGTAGCATTCCCGACCCCAGGATTGCGAGTGTCCCATGTTCTAACTTAATGTTCTTCGCGTACAGTCTCACCTTGTAGTCATGTTTGGCTCTGTGATCTATTCAGCTAATGGTGTGCGGGAAAGCTTCAGTTTTGCCAGTTGTCTCGGTAGCTTTTATTTGCAGACTCCGTGTCCCTGTCCTTGAAATGCCATCTTTGTCACAAGCCGCTGAGGGGACGTCTCTCACTGTCCCGTGTAGCTGTCCTCGCCCCACCCCACCGCCCTGCTCTCATTTAGTACGCCGTAGCTTGTTCTGGAGGCTGGAGGAGCATACTGCCTCCTGCTGTTGTTTTTTGTAATTTGCTTGGGCTGTTCTTAAGGATTTTCTGTTATGTGTGAGCTTAATACATACTTTATAAAGGTCTGTTTAAATTTTTAAGCAATTCTGTAGGAATTTTGGTGAGAAATGTCATTGTATTTATGGATTACTTCGTGTAGTGGGTTGAATAGTGCCCCCCTGTCCCCAAGATAGACCTACCTGTAGATGTGACCTTAATGAGGAGAGGGGTCTTTGCTAAGGATCTCAGGATGGGATTATCTCGGATCAGGAGGGGCTCTAAATCCAGTGACAAGTCCTAAGGAGAGAAGAGAAGACACAGAGACGAAGGCCGTGTGAAGACTGGAGCAGAGGTTGGGTGACACAGCCACCGATGGCTGGCCACCCCGAAAGCTGGGGAGAGGCAAGGGACGGACTCCCCTCCAGAGCCTCCGGAAGGGACCATCGGTGCCGAGCTGGCCCCTGGGTTGCCGACTTCCGGCCTCCACCCCTGTAAGATAGTAATTGCCTTTGGGTTACGCTGCCCAGGTGGTGCTGGTTTGTTACAGTCGCTCCCGGAAGCTGCCGCACCTTGGAACGAGGTGACACCTTTGCAATATTGTTTTTCTGTTTAGAAACATGGCGTGTTGCTTCATTCCTTAGTGTCATCTTTTACGCGCCATAGTACAATGAGTCGTGTTCTCCGCACACAGATTTCACTTTCGGCTCATTTCTAGGGATTCTGTGGGTTTTGTTGCTGTCATAAAAGGACGCTGTTGTTTTCAGTTACTGGCTCCTGCTGGGTGTTGGAAAGCGTTGGACTTTTGTCTGATGATTTTGCATCCAGCTACCTTTCCGAGCTCTCTATTTAATTAAAATAATTTCTTAATTGACGTCTCCAGGAGAGCTGTCAGAATGCCTCCACATAACCTGAGTCTTGTTTCCTTCAGCTGTTCTCTCTCTCCTTCTTTCCCATCTCAGTTTGCAATCTCTCGGACCATGGGCAGCCCCTCTTCCTTTGCTCACAAGCAGGTCGGTCTCCTAGGCTAACGCGTGACCCGAGACTTGTGGTGGCACTAGTTGTTGGTAATGAATTAGCTCACTTCTGGCAGCTGGTGAAAATTTAAATTATTTATTCACTCAATCGATGCTCCCTCAGTTTCTTCTTTTTGCCAGACTTTGGTCTAGATACTGTGTATACAACTTGTACTAGAAGTTTTAGCCCATGCAATAAAACAAGAAAAAAAAACCAGGTAGAAATGTAATGCTGTTATTAAAAATAATATCTTATATAAATAAGAACACTACTGTTATTCACAGATGCTATGGTTGCATACAAGGAAATTACAAAAGAATGTTAAAATAAATGATTAAAAATTATAAGTGAGTTCAGCAAGATTGCTGGGTTCTTGGGTAATATACAAACACCAAATATGTTTCTGTGCGCATGCAGTAAATGGAAAATGAAATACGAGGTATTAGTTTTGATATCATAAAAAAGTCAAATAGCCGAAAATAAATATAGTAAAAGATGGGCATGAAGCTGTAGAACGTGACTGTGAGAAATCCAGGAAGAGAAATGCATGTGGGATGAACCATGTTCATGGATTAGAAGATTTAGAATTAGGAAGATGCCACTTCTCCCCAGGCAGTTGTGCAGGTAGGTTCAGCATAACACTCACCGAAACAAGATGTTTAGGGAAAATTGCAAAGACTGACAAGCTGATTTTAGAATGTATGTGTAACTACAAGCACATAAAACATTTATACATGAAAAAATGCACATTTACATACATAACTACATGTTAATTTACATGTTTTACATGTATACAAAATTGTACATACATTTTATCTGTAAATAAAATTGGCCAAGAAGCAGCACCAAGGCATGCTTGCAGAGGAGCGAGGCGGCAGGACCCGGCTGCCAGCCGCCCAGGAATGACCAGGTGGGCCAGTGGAATCGGCTAGAAAGACCAGAAAGCAGCCTCCGCGTGGCGAAAAGGGCAGGGTGACAGGAGTCAAGAAATTAGAGGCTGGGAGTTCCCTGATGGTGTGGTGGCTTAAGGCTTCGGCATTGGTGCTGTCAGCGCTGTGGCCTGGGTTCGATTCCCAGTCAGGGAGCTACCCACATACCAAAAAAAAAAAAAAAAAAAAAAAAAAAAAAAAAAAAAAAAAAAAAAAAAAAAAAAAAAAAAAAAAAAAAAAAAAAAAAGCAAAAATAAATAAAATAAAATAAAATAAAATGCATAAAAAAAAAAAGAAAAGAAAAAAAAAAGAAATTAGAGGCTGAACTGCCCTCCACCACGGGGACTCTGCACCTGCCTCCTGTTCCTGAGTGGGCGTCATTCTGAGTGTTATCCTTTGACCTGTCTTACAGTTCACTCGCTTTCTTCTCAGCTGGGTCGAATCTACTCTTAAAGCCACCAAAAGCCAGCAGGTTCCACCCACAAGAACCCTGCGAGGTGGTCGTGTGTGCTTCTCCCTGGTCGCCTGGGCACCAGAGGTCCCTTCCACACCCAGTTCATCACTCTGTCCCTGGACAGGTGCTGGGGTCCCACAAACTTTCTAGGCAGAGAAGCCACGCCCTCCCTGTGGGCAGAGAGAAGCGTGCCCAGACCAGAGCGGAGGGCTCCCGGGGGCCGGGCACCCAGCGGGCCCTGGCTGGCTGGACGGGGTTTGCATTAGTCTGTCCTGCTAGATACTGCTTTCCCCCAGAGAAATGTTAAGTGCTGTCCTGGTTATTGTGTCTGGCTTTTAAACCTTTGTCCCAGGACCGAGGGCTAGTTCTAACTGGCAGAAAGTCCATCGGGGAAGGAACACGCAAGCTACTGACTTAGAAAACTGAGGGGTCAGTCATGTGGAGAAGAGGTCACTTGTGTCCATGGTCAGAGTTAGGCCAGGAAGACTTTGTCCTGGGATTGAAATAGGACTGAGTTTTGAGCAAAAGTTACATACACTCCCTGTTGCTGCTTTATACGAGGTGTGATAAAAAAAAAATTGGGTGAATGTTTAAATAAAAAAGGTAAAGGACAAACTGCCATGAATCCCCCTCAAAACACCTCCCCCTCTTGGGGCACACGTGTCCCATCGTTCCTGACGCTTTCTGAAGCAGTTCTGAAAGGCCTCTGTCGTGAGCGTCTTCAGTGGCGCTGTCGTGGCCGCCTCGATGTCCTCCATCAATCCAAAACGTTTCCCTTTCACAGTCGCTTTGACCTTGGGGAGGAGCCAGGAGTCGCACGGCGCCACATCCGGTGAGTAAGGTGGATGAGGACTCACTGTCATGTTTTCATTTGACAGAAATTGCCGTGCCAGAGCCATGTGTGACCTGGATTGATTCAGGTGTGATCAAAAGGTATGGTGAATGTTGAAAGAAAACGTGAATTACAGTAAAAGACACGTTGTTCGAAGCAAGGGGGGATATTGAGGGGGATGAATGGCAACGTGTCTTTTACTGTAATCTTCTCTGATTTCAGCATTCACCGTATCTCTTGATCACAGCTTGTATAAATGAGGCAGAAGCCTGTAAGTAAGACCACCGATGGCCAATACGTTTGAAAGGAGAATTCCATAATGAGAAGTGGAGCTTCCGCTCTGAAACAAGACTGAAACGAGCATGGACATCTGTCTGACAGCACTCGGCCCGGTGGCCAGCTTTGCTCCTCGAACAAAGTGGGGTCCCTGTGCCCCTGGACGTGCCTGGAGCCCGGGAAGGGTCCTAGAGTGGACATCGGGCTTTGGCCATCATGGGTCACGGTGGCTGACGGTCCCCTTCTCTTCCCTCCTGCCTCCGTGGTGTCCAGCTTCGTGTCCTGGTCCCTGTGGGCGCTTTAACTCAGCTTTGCCTCACTTGCCTGCAAATGACACACAGGATCGAGTGGCTTTTAAACTTCCTCCTTTTTGCTAGTTAATAAGAAAAACTAGAAAATGAAAACTTTCAGGCTGGGTGTCTTTATTTAGTACAGCGCTTCTCAAATGGGGGTGATTTTGCCCCCCACTCCCTCTTCCAAGACACACTTGGCGATGTCTGGAGATATTTTGGCTGTGACAGTATAGGGTGGGGGGTTTTCTGGCATCTGCTGTCGGCCAGCGATGCTGCTGAGTGTCCCTCAGGGCAGGGGACAGCCCCATGCAACACTGCCCAGCCCAGGGGGTCCCGAGTGCCAAGGTGGAGAAACGCTGTGGGTGTGGAGTGGGGACTGCCTGGCTGTGCCTCCTGCCCCTGGTGTGTGGCACGTACCGGAGGAGGTGGCACAGAGCCCTTCGTGAGAGGCCGTGGGGCGTGGGAGCGGCGGGGCCGGCGTGGGCTTGCATTTTGGCACGTCATTAAGCAGCCAAGTGACCATGGGCAAGTCACTTAACCTCCTGACCTGCAGAGGCCTGGTCTATAAAACAAGGAAAAGGAAACCTGCCCAGAGGGACCCCAGGAGAGTTCGGGTCAAGTGGTGGGGGGCCTGAGGCAGGCCCGGCTGGACCGTGGGCGGGGCGAGGCGGACGGAGCCAACTGGAGACTCTGCGTGCCTGGGGACGGGCACATGTTTGGTGTGGATTTTTCTGTCATTTCCAACGTGAACTCCAGCCCGCGTGTCTGCAGGCTGCAGCAGGGGCCCCGACGTGGCCGAGGGAGGCCACCGGCGTCCCCGCAGGGCAGCGCGTTTCCACCCAGGTCGTGTTTCAGAGGCATCTGTTGAGTAAAACGATGGTGGCCCTAGAGTGGACAGGTGGCGTCTTGGACTTGTCTCTGTGACATGAAACGTTTAGACTGAGAACAGGAGCGTTTGGATGGAGATTGCAGGTAGAGTTTCAGGAGCTCAGCTTGGCGAGAACCTGGAACATCTCTGGGCTCCTGTCCCGTCAGACATAAATTAGGGTGCAGGACCCTGTGAGTCTGAGGGTCCCTTCGGGCTGCAGGAGACCAGGTCCCTGGGCGTGCTCTGGGGACACGCAGCGTTGATTCTGAAAGCGGCCGGAGAACAGTCTCAATCGGCCCAGCTCAGCCCTGCGGAGGGGCAGGGGAAGGGCCGGCCTTCCCCAGCTCTGGGTGGGCACTCGCCGGCCTGAGCACTTGTCCTTGGGACCCGGAGGCCACAGGGCGTAGGAAACACGAGAGCACTTTTCCTGGACAGACTGACAGCTGCTCCTGGGCTCGTGGGAGAGAAGCAGCCCCGCAGCCCCGCCCAAGCGCTGGCTCCCTCGGCGGAGGCCCGGGCCCCAGGGCCCCCCTCTGAAATTGGGGAGGATGTGCAGAGCCTGAGGCGCCCGGACCCCGGCCTCCATCCCCCGCCGTCCCCCGTCGTCCGCCAGCTCGTCACGCCGGAGGGGTCCGTTAGGTCTGGCTCTGCCCTGAGTGGGAGTGGCGGGAAAGCGGCCTTGGGCTAATGGTTACAAGGGCCTTGTCACACAGCTCTCGGGAGGAAGTAACCCCGGATAATGACCGGCTGGCACTTTGGGTTGTGAGGACAGGAGGACTTGGGGCTGACAGCAATTCGTTGTCAGGTTCAAGCGAAGGAGAAGGAAGCACTGGGCCTCTGACGCCTGGCCCCAAGCGCAGACTCGTTATCACGGCGGCGGAACGAAATTCCTGGCGGTTATTTTTAGGTCCGGGTGTGTAAGCAGCAGGAGGGTGCCTGGGCCCGGCTGTGGGGGTCCGAGCTGGTTTATCCCTTCCTGCCACCATGACCCCAGGTGTCCATGGGGAAGGCTGCTGCAGTACACAGGAGGAGTTCCTGGAAGCTGTTTCTGGAAGGTTCCTGCTAGAGGGCTGAGGGAGGCGTTTGTCCCCCGCCCCTCCCCCCATGTCCCTCAGGGTGGCCTGTGGGCCTGTCCTGGGCTTCTCCGGGGCCTGTGCTGATGCCCACTCTCCCTGCACACCTGTCCTTTTGAAATGCTGGCCGTGGACTCAGTGATTAAAGCCACACTCCCCCAGACAGTCCCACTGGAGCCCCTGGGCATGCCCCTTGTTGCACACGTTGGCTCAGCAGCCACGTCCCTCAGACAACTGGTGCTTCAGCACCCCAGGACATCCTCATCCCCATGTTCCTGCCAGCCACCAGGCCCCTTAGGCCCAGTGGGCAGCACGTGGGCCTACAGTGCAGCTCTGCCCTGAGTGTCTCTGGGAGGAAGGGCACCCACAGCTTCCATTGTCATCAGTGCAGTGACATAAGAGGGACGGATACCAGCCTTGAGCTTGGGCTGACTACCAGCCTGCACCCAGCTGCTCTTCCCACCACGGTGCCCCATCCTCCTGCAGCTGACGCTCAGGGCCGGCCCCGCCCACACCTCCCATCAGCACCCTGAAGCCCTACCCACGCCCCCACTCTCACCCTGACACCTCTCCCCCAACCCACACCTG